>BQNB010021636.1:10439-64005 GCA_026074375.1 Tanacetum coccineum | reverse complement strand
AGCCCCTGAAGTTATTGCTCCAATTCCCGAAGCAGTAGCTTCAGAACCTGCTGCATCAACCGGTTCACCTTCCTCAACAACTGTTGATCAAGATGCACCATCACATAGTAACTCTTAAATAACACCCGAAACTCAATCTCCTGTCATTCTTAATGATGTTGAAGAAGACAATCATGACTTAGATGTTGCATACATGAATAGCGATCCGTTGTTTGGTATTCTAATTCTATAAAATGATTCTGAAGTGTCATCTTCTTCGGATGTTATTCCTACTGTTGTGCATATTGCTACTCCTAACTCAAAACACGCTAACAAATGGACCAAGGATCATCCTTTAGACAACATCATCGGTGAACTTGAAATACCTGTTTCCACAAGACTCCAACTCCATGAACAAGCCTTATTTTGTTACTACGATGCCTTTCTCACATCAGTTGAACCAAAGAACTATAAAGACGCTTTAACTCAAGCATGTTGGATTAAAGCAATGCAAGAGGAGTTACTTGAATTTGTTTGTCTTGAAGTCTAGGAACTCGTTCCACGTCCAAATAAAGTGATGGTCATTACTTTAAAATGGATTTATAAGGTAAAACTTGATGAAATGGGAGGAATTCTTTAGAACAATGCTCGTTTGGTTACTCGTGGTTACCGTCAAGAAGAGGGAATTGATTTTGAGGAATCCTTTGCTCTAGTGGGTAGACTTGATGCTATTCGAATTTTTCTCTCATATGCTGCTCACATGAATATGATCGTCTATCAAATGGATGTTAAGACAGCATTCTTGAACGACATTTTACGCGAAGAAGTTTATGTCAGTCAACCGGACGGGTTTGTGGATCAAGATAATTCGAATCATGTGTACAAGCTTAAGAAGGCTCTCTATGGGTTGAAACAAGCTCCACGCATGTGGTATGATCTATTGTCGAAGTTTCTACTCTCTCAGGAGTTCTCTAAAGGAAATGTGGATCCCACATTGTTCATAAGAAGACAAGGCAAAGATATTCTCCTGGTACAAATCTATGTTGATGATATAATCTTTGCGTCTACTACACCTGAATTATGTGACCAATTTTCAAAAATAATGTGTTCAAAGTTTAAGATGTCGATGATGGGCAAAATATTATTTTTTCTAGGACTACAGATTTCACAAAGTCCCAGAGGCATCTTTTTAAACCAGTCTAATATGCTCTAGAATCTTTGAAGAAATATGGTATGGAATCTAGTGACCCCGTAGATACTCCCATGGTGGAGAAATCCAAACTGGATGAAGATACACAAGGGAAAGCCGTAGATCATACACACTATCGTGGAATGATTGGCACCCTTATGTATCTTACAGCCAGTAGATCAGACCTAACATTTATTGTATGCATGTGTGCCCGGTATCAGGCAAAGCCTACCAAAAGGCACCTCCATGCTGTGAAAAGGATCTTTAAATACCTACGAGAAACCATAAATCGGGGACTCTGGTATCCAAAGGATTATTCTATTGCTCTAACAGCTTATGCAGACGCTGATCACGCGGGTTGCCAAGATACTAGACGAAGTACTTCTGGATGTATGCAATTATTGGGAGACAGACTTGTTAGCTGGTCATCAAAAAGGCAGAAAAGCGTTGCGATATCCAGTACGGAAGCTGAATATATTGCCATGTCTGGTTGTTGTGCTCAAATCCTTTGGATGAGATCACAGCTTACCGACTATGGCCTTGGATTCAATAAAATTACAATGTATTGTGATAACAAAAGCGCTATTGCCTTATGCTCCAACAACGTTCAACATTCTCGATCAAAGCATATTGACATCAGATTCCACTTCATCAAAGAGAAAGTGGAGAATGGAGTAGTAGAGCTTTACTTTGTCAACACGGAGTATCAGCTAGCGGACATCTTCACTAAAGCCCTATGCAGAGAAAGAATTGAATTTCTTATCAACAAGCTAGGAATGCGAAGTTTTACGCCTGAGACACTGAAACAGTTGGCAGATGAAGCTGAAGAATAGTGGTGGTACCTATTCTGATATCATGTATAATATGTATATATTAAAAACCATTAAAACCATAATATTGTTGTGGTGCGTTGAAGATGTTCATTCATTAGAGATAATAGTATCCTGATAGCAGCAGGTAAATTTTCTATTTTGACCATCAGAATCAACAACAACAGCAAGATGATTATTCATAACAGAAGTCGACACAAGATTTAAACGTGGGGTGTGAAAGGTTATTTTTATTTTTGTTTACTTTTCTTAACCAATTACACTCTTATTATTTATGGCTAAGGATTAGGGTTTCTGTTTAGGGTTTACTGAATGGTTGTACCAAGTATGATCATAACTGGTTGTTACATGTGATGCGTTATTAGTTTTCAAGGTCTACTAGTGTTCGAGATATAACAGCATGTTTTGGGATTGGATATTGGATCGGTTATGGTATGTTGAAACCCTCGGCATAGATATTTTGTATAAATTAATTTGGTTAGTGTTTGATTATGATTCACAAAGATTAACAAGAAGGTTGCTGTTGTTGGGTGTCGTTTAAAGCAGTAACAAAGAAGCAAAGGTATTGACAAAGGATTGAAGCTTCAAAGGTAGAATGGGTGTTTCAATAGAGGAACTTATGAGTACAGCAGGTGTATTTTGAAAATTTATGTTACCAATATACAGAATGCTGATGTTGGTCATGATTATTAATGATGCCTATGTACTTAGTATTGTTGGTTTGTGATGTGTTGATCCCAACTTAAGATTTATTCTTTAGCTTGTAAAGGTTAAGTTACTTTGGATAAATCCAAAACCACTATGGTAGAAACTTTTTGAATCCTAAAGAGTATGAGGAATCTACTCTTTAATACTTAGAAGAATGTTAATGAAACAATAAACTTTAAGAACAATGATATAACTGAAAAGATACAATATTATTAATATGAATAATACAAGTACTTTGTGTAGTACTAGGGTTTACAACCTTGAAGTTATGTATCAAAACGTCTATGACTATTGTATATTCAAAACCATAACCTAGAATATCCTTTTATACACTAAGGAGTCCTTTACAAGATAACTAAAAATCTTCTATAATGTTAAACTTATACGTATCTTTCTAACTATATAGAATATACTCTGAATAAGTCAATACAAATCTCTTGACACGTCTTTATCTCTTTAGCAGTCTTTAATCTTCATGTAGCAGTCTTAAGTCCTTTAGCAATATTAAGTTAGTATTGGCAGTACTAACTTTCTTCTAGCAGTACTAACTAGTTAATACTAGCAGTTGTAACTTGAGCAGTACTAACTCTTGACTTGGCAGTACTAAGTATGAACACATTTAATTCCTAACAATCCTCTCCTAAACTTGTGATTTACCTCTAAATCATCAAGTTTCTTGAATTAAACCTTGTTCTATGAGAGGATTCTTCCAAACACTTTATCTTCTTGGTCTTTCAATCTGCATGAATATCTTCCTAAGAAGTTCTCAGGATAATTCATTATCTTGTTCCGCTAAGATTTTCGCAACTAACATATGTGTAAGAACACCTCTTGACAAAGGATATTCCCTTTTAACCAGCGTGTAGATATCTATTCCATCCTTTGTAGATACATGATGCACTCCATATGTATCATACACTCTCCATGTTATATGTGACAACTGTGGCTTGAGCAGGTTGGTCAAACCGTAGTGTTGACCTAAATATCTGTTCTATAAGTATGGTTTATGGGCATGTGTGTTTCTATGTGTTTCTATGTGTGTTTTATGAGGATTTGAGAATCAACCTAGTGAGTGTGAGAGTCTCATTGAGGTGTGATTATGATGGAGTTTGCATGGGTGCATTTCATTCACTTTTAAGTGACATGTAAATGACTTGTGAATTTTGAGCATTTATGTATTTTGTGTGTATGTATTTATGTGTAAGTATTTACATATTCATATTATTAGGTTTTAGAGTTTTGGAAGATGGAAATGTAGTTAGAATATGAAAGAAGCGAAATTTGTATTTTTGGAAAGTTAGGGTTAATAGAAGTGAAAAGTTATTTATTCTTAAAAGTCTAGTAAATTGCGTTTAAGCGAAAAGGTATGCGCAAACAAGCTAAGATTTTTATAAAAACTTAAGGTAATGTAAGTAATTAGTTAATTAATAATTTAATATTTATATATATATATATATATATTATATATATATATATATATATATATATATATATATATATATATATATAGTGGGGGATCGGCCGGCCCAAAAAGAAAAGGATAAAAGGAAGGAAATTCCAAGCTAATTAACTTGGATTAATTAGGAATTTTCTAGGATTATTCTAGAGGCCTTTAATACAAAATAAATCTCATAACCCTCTCTCATATACTGTTCGACCGATCCAAGAGAAAAAGAAGAAGAGAAAATTTTAGGGTTTTGATTTTGTGAAGGAAACAAGCTTTAAGGTATGTTTAATTAATCTTTGTTAGTTATTAATTATTAAAAATATGTAATAATTATTATGACGGAATTATGGTTTTTATAAATCTCTAAATTAATGATATTAATCATGTCATAATGATTAGGGTTTAATTGTAATCGTGTGGGTATGATCGGTTAGGTTTAATTCGTGTTAAAACTTGATTTAGGTTTGAGCAGAATTTTAGGTCGTGTTGTTCAGATGATATCTCATGATTGATAACGAGATTTTTGATGAATCTTATTTCTAAATTATAGTCCAGAAAGTCTACTTTCCAAAAAGTCCGGCCTCGAACGATTTTGAGTTCGGGAAGTTATTCAAATATTGTTTGCAAGAAAAGTTGTCAAAATAGTAAATACGGGTCAGATTTGGGTCTGATTTCGGGGAGTAAAACCCCTACTTAAAATTCGAATTAGGAATATCTCTTTTACAGAAGTCAATTTCTATGTGTCTATTAAACTTCCATAAATTTTTAGCCTCTGATTTATTGTCTAAGTATGGTTTTTAGGGTCATAATTTTTAGTGTGCGTGCAGGTCCGAATTGGGACTATTTTGAAGTTTGATTTTATTTGAGATGGTTACACATATAATTAGTACTTGGAAATCTCATGGTAGTTAGTCAACACATAAGGTATCATGTGCAATTTTTGGTATGAATTATAAGAGTCATTAAGTAAGGGTTTTAGGTGCGTAAAGTCACACTAAAATTCTGCAGTTTTGATTAAAAAGGAGTTGTCTAATGTAATGTGTTAATGAAGCGGTTAAGGTTGGGCATGGTGTCGGGGTGACCCATGATGGGACATTAAACCCCTAGAGACATCCATCATATGATTGTTACTGTGCGTATTATGAAGCTTTGGCTTAGTAGCGTGTAAAACGGGTTGATTTTGTGTTAAGATTAGTTGCTAGTTGTTGTGAAGCTTTTGTTGGAATCTTTTGGTAGCTAAGCAAATGGTGATGTTTCATAGACCCTTTTTCTCATGTTATTTTGGGTGTTGGAATGATGCTTGTTGCGTGTTAAAATGTTTTTTAAGCGTTGCTGTAGTTAGTTATGTGTATTGGATCGGATGAGTACGCCTACTCAGTGTTGTGATATGGGATCGGATGGGTACGCCTACCCAATGTATGATATGTTTGGTATTGTGGATCCCAATATGCAAAATGAGGTTTGACAGTGGTAAGACTGCGTGAGCTAATATGAGGCCATGTAGCGCACATATGAATTTGGTATTTCTTATGGTCGTGGCTATCGTTTGTCACGTTGTGGTTACTTGTGTCATGAATTGTTTTGGTAATTGCAGCAGCTAATTGAAAGTTTATTTTGGATATTGTTATATGTCGTAAACCTATGATTCTCGCTCAACTTTATGTTGACATTTTAAGCATCATTTTCAGGTGAGTTTAATGGTGCTAAGATAGAGCGAAGTGGCTAGAAGAGACCGTAGGATGCTTGGAGTTTATTTATGCTTTCTGTTTGAATTAATGCGTTTGCATGAATTGTTTGGATTATGTTTTGCATGTCATTTATTGACGAGACTTCTTTCTCATTAATAAAGACACCATTAGGTTTTGGGTATTGTTATGACACTTTGTGTCTTTCCTTTACTTTAGTTTTTATTTTAGTATTCTCTATATAGACACCATGTGTTGTGATGATATCCATTCTTGTTTACGCCTCGCGTTTTCGCCTTGGCGGGGTGTGACATTATATCATGAATATGTTTCTGAGACTTCCATAACTCATCATCAGCATCAGGTTCAAACAGTCTCTTCAACTCTACCCAGATCTTTATTTCTTTATCTTATGTTGGTTCTGTTGAGTTAAACCTTTCTTGAACCAGACTCCATAGTTTGACTAAATCATCCCTGTCAAAAGTCTTTAGCATATCTTCAAAAACCTGATATACCTCTGTATGATTACTAACCTGAATGATTTTCTAGTACATTCTTGAATCTTCAGTGTAAACCTCCCAGTCAATGATTGGATATTTGGTTTGCAGGGCTTCAATATTTATCCCTTCTTCTGGAACTGTAATCATCAATTGTTGTAGCTCTTCTTGTGATAGCTCATCTAACATTTGCTTCTTAGAACTTTGTTGACCAAGTTCTTCTTCTGCAGCTCTTTTAGTACTTCTAGCTGCTATCTTAGGAACTATTCTGTCAACATCACTCTCCATTGGAGTAAAAGTGTTTACCCTTTTCATTGTTGCTTCAAACATACTCTTGATCTCATCAAATGAATATCCTCTCAACTGCTGTAGTGTATAGCTTCCCATATGCTTGATATAGTATGCATATAAAGTTTCTCTGTCTTGAACCTGTGTGGGTGGCTTGTTCCTCCTTTCTTTAGCTCTTTGTTGGGAAAAATGTCTCTTTCTTTGGTTGATAAGTTCTGCAAGCAGTCTTGCTTTTTCAGCTTCAGAGTATTTTTCTTTTTCTTCTGCTTGTAACCTCTGTGCTAACTCTTCAGAAGCTTCAATTCTAGCTTGTATGTCTTCCCATTCTTCAATATTAAAAGAGCTAGCTACTTCATGTGCCCTGGCAATCCTCTGCCTCTCTTCTTCATTAAGTTGTTCTTGCAATCTTAGAGCTGCTTCATAACCAAGTCTTTCTTGTTCTTGTTGCCTTTTTGTCTTCGTTATAACCGATTCAGACTCTTCCATTATACCTTTACCTTTATCTTTTTTCTTTGTTGCACTCCTACTGATGTACACTAAACTTTTAGCAGCAATATCATCAACAGAATCGCTAGCAGTTTTAACTTCAGGGCTGGCAGTACTAATTTCTGCACCAGCAGTAGTAACTAGTACATGAGTAGTGGTAAGATCTGTACTAGCAGTAGAAACACCCATCTGTACCAAAGTAATCCCCTCATCTTCATTAATTTGAGCAATTTTCCTCCCCTGTTTGGAAGGATCCTCTTGAGCCAAAATATCTGAATCTAAACCTTCTTCATCTGAGAGAACCAATCTGAGTTTTCTTCTTAACTTGCTGAGCGTATCCTTTTTCTCCAACCTCTTTACCTTATTGATAAGCTTTATAAAAGCATCACCATAAACTTTCTTTGTCTGCGTCAAGCCTGTCTTTAAAGCTACAACTCTGTCTGATAATTTTGTAACCAAATCTATCAATTCATTGTGTTGCATTCTGCCCTCATCACTTCTAAGTGTGTGAACTCTTAGAAGAGGTGAATCATGAGGCATGGTACGGGTCTTATCAATGTTGCCACTGTCATGTCCTGCTTTTAAGCCAGCGACAGTAGTGGCAGCTCCTCCATATCTGACATCCACACCTGTGGAAGCAGCCTCATCTGCTACATTAGTGTGAGGAGGAGAACTGGGCTGAGGAACCTCATTTTTTTGTCTGATAGAACTCCTAAGTGTTGGTGAAATATGTGGTTGTGAGGTTGATGGAGCACTTGTGGGTGTGTGATGGGACTCAACTGGGACTGTTGATCCTTCACCCTCAAAATTTGGCCCTGAACAAGCATTGTTGGAAACAATGGAATGTCCACCCAGTATAACCCTTAGAAGCCCTCCTTATATTGCTAAAAAGTTTTTGTGTATGGGTAGGAGCAATATAAGTTCTTTTGTGAGGTAGAAGCAGTCTCTTGTGCTTGTTCAAAAAGATTTGTATAAATCTTGGATACTTTAAAATTTTAGTCTTACTATCCAAGTTTTCACCATTCCATGAAAAATCAGTTTAGAAAAATTAAACTTCCTATTAGTGGCCAAGCAAATAATAGCAGTTGTTATATTGCTACAGAATTATTCCTAAGCAGTTTTCTAAGAACTTAAACAATAAAGGATGGTATGGATCAAAAATCTCCATTGAGGGGAAAAGTGACCCTTTTAAAAGGTCAGTTTTTCAGAATTAGACACATACTTCATAAGAGCAAGTTGTTCAAAAATTTCAGTTATAGGCAAATTACTAATACCATCATAATCTTCTAACTTGAGATGTCTCCTAATAGATGCCTCAGTAACAATCTTAATTTTCCCATCTATTGTAGCAGTTATTTCTATTTCTCCATTATCAAGTATGCTTGTAGTAGCAGTTTGCCAAAACTGTTGAATAAGATAAACATAGATAGTAGGATTTTCAGTAAGAGCATACCGAATGTGACTTGTATTGAGAAAATCCACTATTTGATGAAATCCTTTACTGCCCTCTGTTCTCTTTAAGTAAGCGACCATGTTGTGTGTGTCACAGAACTCCAAATTCGCCATTGTTGATTAAGAAGAGATCGATTGAGGTTTGGGTTAGGTTTTTTATGAGAGTATGTGTGTTTGGCAAAGTCAATTGAGATTATATAGAGAGCACTTAAGGTTTTGATTGGACCGACTGAATGGAATTGGATGTTTATCGTGAAAAAATCTTATGAGTTAAAGAAAGTTCATGAATTATCCAATTTAAGGAAACCTATAAGTGAAGTAGTTGGCAAAAATATCTCAACGGCTATATTTAATTAAGAAAAATCTATTATTCCTAAACAGTACTAATGGTAGTCTAGCAAGAAACGACGTTTAGCCTATCCAGTCTTAGTAAATCCAGCTAGTTACTAAGTAAGTAATGGTATAGTCTTGCATTACTAAGTTTAGCTAACAGTACTAAGTAAAGTCCCACAAGAGAGTACTAAGTAATGTCCGAGCCTATTCTAGTATATGCCAACAGTACTAAGTAATGCCCTAGCAATACTATTTTTTAGTTACCAGATTTAACCTCAATTTCGTTCCAAAAATCATTTCCATCATCAATTTTAATTCTCACAAGCTCTCTTTCTGTTTTTATTCTCACTTTATCTCTCAATTCTTTTTCTTATTGAATCACTCTGTCTATTTTTATTTCACACATCTCTTTTTCTGTTTTTGAACTTGATTGGTAGATTTTACACTAAATATATAATATATGATAAAATATAAAATATATATAAGTCTAAAAATCAACAAGATCAATAATACCGAGAAGTAGTATAGAGTGTTCCCGGGTCGTTTATCCCCAACGAGGCTGGACTGGAGAATCGATACAGTCGAAAGATTGGAGATTGAATTTTGAATTACACTACAAATTTAATAGCACAAACTAAAAACGATTAACTAGCACGAAATTTTAATACACGAAAATTAAAAACGTGAGCTAAAACTGAAATTTAAAATCTAAAGCACTACTTTTAACAAATTTTATACCTAAAAATCACAAATTTAAAAAGAAAATTTTAGGAAAAAGAATTAGAATTTTTTAACTATTTTTGAATTTTTTATGAATTTTTTAAGAAAAATGAATTAACTAAAAATAAACTTTTTCTAAAAATTAAAACTAAAATTCTACTTTTATTTTTCAAAAATACTAGATTTAAAAAGAAAATTTTCACAAAAAGAATTAAAAAATTTCAACTATTTTTCTATTTTCTATGATTTATTAAAGAAAAAGAAATTACTTAAAACCTATTTTAATTCCTAGAAAATACAAATTAAACTGGAAAAATAAGAAAAAATTGTTTTTATAAACTAGAAAGGTGCAGAAATCGAATGGCATAAAAAGCCCTAATTTTTATACCCTAATTGTACCTTAATTTTGTCAATTAAAACTAAACCCTAATTTTATTTAAACTAATTTCAAAATTATTAAAAACTATTTTATTATTCTAAAAAGACAGGGTAAAAATTGTAAAGAAAGAGAGAAAAGGGTAGGCGGGTAAAACTATTGGGAAATTTTACACTTTTGCAATACAAACGGGCATACCCTGGACTATTGAAAAAAATTAACAAAACAAACCCTAAGATATGGACTCTATTTGGTTATTAATGGAAATAGCAAAAACTTAAAACTACAAAGTTGTAAAAGGGCTTATACACAACAACTTTAACAAAGACACCTTGAACTTTTAACAACAGAATAAGCTAGAAAATAAGCATTTTGAAATCTGTTACAGAAACAAGGCTTTAACTAACTTTTCTAGTTAATGGCTTATTTCTAGCTTATTTCTACATGAAAGTGAAAACTAAAAGAAGCTACTTGATGCTTGTGATGTGTACTAAGATTATCTAAAAAGAAATAAGCTAAGAGTAACAAGTTTAACAAGGAAATTGATCTTGAAAAATAAGGACTCAGGCTTATTACTGAAATTAAGCAAAACCTAATAAGCTATCTAGCTTAATACTAAATCTTAGAAGCTAAACTTTTGAAAATAAGCTAATCTTTATACTTTTAACAAACCTAGATAAAAGGATTTTAAAGATTACAACTAGAAAATAGAAAATCACAAGAAATAAGCAAGTAATATAAGCTGCTGTTAAACCACTTTTACGAACATTTTAAGAATTGTTTAAGTACTTAAAAATGAAAATTAAGAGATGATTTATATTGAGCTAATGTAGATCTACAAAAGTGCTTAATACCTAATTCTAACTCCTATTTATAAATGCTAGAAGGAAGCTTAAAAATGAAAGAGCAACAGTAGTATTAACTGTAGCTGCTGATATACTTGACCAAAACTAACTTGTAGGCTTAAATTTATAAAGTGAGAACTTATATACTATCTATATAAATGTCTCTAAACCTGCTTTAAACAAAATTTCACTCTAAAATGCTTTAATTCACTAAAATCTAAGCTACTTTACATTTAAAACTCCCCTGGTGCTGACACTAGCTCTTTAAACTCTAAACTTTGAACATCTACAAATTACTTTAAAAACCTATTTAAAACTTGATTTTTTACTACTTAACACAACTGATCCTATGCTAATTCACATAATGGGTTTGACTTTAAAAGTCATTGTACCTTATTTCAAAACTGCTTACTTAACTGTCAAACTATTATATATCATAAAAAATCTATTTAGAAGCTAAAGCTATCAAAATTTTATCTAATCACAATAGAATTCTACTACCTTAGGCTACTTTAAAACTAAAACTACAGATTTGTTTCAAAAATAAGCCACTTCTTCCTAGCTTATTTAAATTTCTAAATGACAGAATTGATAAGTGAAATCTAGCTTGATTTTAAACTAAGACAACTTAAAACTATAACAACTATAAGCTAACTAAGCTAAATGAAACAGGATTAAGCATAAGAATTTAAAAGAATAAGCAATATGTAATAAGCTATAAATGCTAAACTTAAAAATTCAAAAAGCTAGACAACTGTGAATAATAAACTTTTTTTTTGGGGGTTAGTCTCAGTCACAAGCCATTCTTGTTAGGAGTGCGTGCTTAAAAGATATACTAAGTGGCCACCTTGCTCTAAACTGAGCTATAAGCCTCAATAAGCTTTTTAGCTTATTACTCTCTTGAACCTCCAAACTTTGATCAAACTGAACTCAAGTGATCATGTTTTGATTTAAATTGAACAAAACTAGTAAGTGAATGACTTTCAACAAGTTTTTAACTGAATTTGAGCTTATGAACAAGTATAAGCTCAAAAGAGCTTATGAGAGCTTATTAGGTAAAAACAGCTTGAATTTGAAAGGAAAATCAATTGAAACTTAAGAACTGAATTTGATTACTTAAAATGGTAAAGTACAAGCTGAGAGATGAAAAGTACAAGTGCTTGTAAACGCTGGAATTTTAAAAAATTAAAAGAAAATGCTTAAAAAATAAGGAAAATTACAAACTGAAAATTAAACTTACTCTTGAACTAAAAACTACTTAAAAAACTACCTATATGCCACAATGGGCTTACACTTGCTTTTATAGAAGAAAAACGAGCTAGGGTCTATGTCTTCTTGGAATTCTTGCTTCTTGCAGGTGTGTTTCTTTGTAGACACAAGAAGGGGTGTGTTTGTTGTGGGAGTGCAAAGTCAAGCAAATCCTGGCCCTTTAAAATTCTTGATGCCCAAGCCGAATCCTCTCAACCATTGATTGGTTTTGGTGGGGGTTTGGATTGCCAACATGGCAAAGCTCCTCTTTTGGTGGGAAAGATAGTGGAGGAGGGGGGAAAGGTTTGTCCAAGGTGTAGAAGAGATGCAGGACAAGGAGGGAGGATCTAAACCAAAGTTGGTTTGAAGTTTGGAAAATGTCGGAAAAGTGGGTTATAAAACGGTAAGGGGACAGGGTGTGGGTTTTGGGATTGGCAAGGTTAGGCCCTCCATGGATATAAGGGGCGTTTGCCATTTTTGTTCCTTGGTTAATGCAACGTTTGGGGATTTGGCAGTTTCCAAGTCCACATAGGTTATATATCAATTGCATCACCCGTCCTATGAGCTATGGTTTAGGGGACTGGCAGAATGCCCCTTGTGGTTTAACTTTGAGATAATTGGCAGTTTGGGCCCTTACTTTCATTTCTTTTGTTTTCTTCTTATAAATTGCTTTAGGGTTTTAAACAAATTAACCTCAAATATGTTTCTTGAATTTTGGCTTCGGGGTTGACTTGGGTGACTTTTTGTTGACTTTTTCAGGCTTTTGTTTGACTGGACTTTGTTTTTTCTGCTTTTCCATTTCCGTGTTGGTTTTGTCGGTTTGGCTACGTTTTTTCGTCCCTTCTCTTTAGATATCGTTCCTGCACAACACAATTGCAAAAACAAGCGTTATTTGGCATTTTAAAGTCGTTTTGGGCTTATTTTTAGTCGTTTTTATAAGGTAAAGGTATGTGTACTTAAACACATACCAAATCCCCATAATAAGGTATTGCCGTATCTCACGCAAGTGATGAAGTAAACATTTACGAAAACTAAGATCTTCAATCCCCTCGACTAATAACCTCGAAAAGTAGCTAAGTGTTCGTCAAGGGGAACTAAAGAATCAGTAGCTTTGACAAGTCCTGTTTTCACTACTAACTATCCCTAATATTTTTGGATTTTTTTTTTCTTTTCTTTTCTCGAATTTCTGTTTGGACTTCCTTTATTATATCAAAACATTGGGTAATAGAATGAGAAACGTCCCTGTAGAAGAATCCTAGGATTCCTGGACGGATAAATTTCGTCGTCCAGCCGATTTTTCAATAGCTCCAAACCAGGCCAATTTAAAACAAGATCTGTCAATATAAGTCTAAGCTTAGCACTCCATACTTATGAACTTATGAACTTTTCAACTCCCAATATGAAATATATGATTTTAAAATGCTGTTGTACTCATTTCCCAAACTACCATAGATTAAACTTATTTTCATAGTCGTGATTAAGATGAATCATGGATCTCAAAGCAACAACTTAATTAGGACCTTGTACTTGATTTGATAAGAACGAGATTTGAACTGTAGAACTTTTTGCTAACTTCTTCATCTTATAATCATATGTTTTAAAGCTAGCCCCAATGCGTTGCTTAGTTTGAACACCTACCTAGGCCTCGCTCCCTAGTAGGATATCACAACCAACGACCGATGTTCTTAGTTTGAAAACCCACCCCGTTGCTAGCGTAGTGGGAAATCACATCAACACCTTCTTCCTTTTATGGCTAAGGATAAGTGTCTTAGTTTGAACCCTCACCTAGACCTCGCTTCCTGGTGAGATATCACAACACACCAAATCCTTAGAAGTAAAGATGTCTTAGTTTGAACCCCCACCTCGTGGTTAGCGGAGTGGGATATCACGACACATCTTTTACTTGTTCCATATAATCAAATGTATGCTTTATTGGCATAATTTCAATATTCATGCATTTTTGCATTCATACTTCATTCATGCTTCTTTGGCATTTTAACTTTCGAATTATTAAGAACAGAAAAATCTCGTTTTAAAGAATCAAGTTACAAATTTGAAGCTTTTTCTAAAAACATTGATTGACTTAGTTGAATTGAATTGAGCACGTATGATTAGGGATTGGGATCGGTGCTAATGGCGAGAAAAGCCACAAGTTACTCATATAAGTTTTCGTTCAGCACATAAACTTATATTTAACTCTATCACTTCTTGTTCTTCACCTTATTAAATTCGAAGCAAATCGAGTTTCGTGGAAAAGCTTAGCTTCAAGCATGGTAAGTTGAGGAACTAGCTAGGGCTCAACACGCCCGATCGAGTCAAAAATTATTCTCATTCTACCCATTAGGAAAGTCAAAACTGTGACAAAACACTTATTTTGTTTTTGAAAATTTTTAAATTTTTTCAATTTTTTTTGGCATTTTGCAAAACTTGGTGGTAAAACGGGATTGTGTTGATAACAACGGATTGAAGGCAAAATCAAATCGAAATCCCCCCTTATACTAGAAACTAAACATCGGCCTCGATGTTCAAGGGGTTCCTACTCGTAAATCTAGGACGTTTATGGAAGTGGGCCAAAAGATAAAACGTTAGCTCGATTAGATTTGGATATTGGATTCCAAAATGAAGCTTGAGATGTTGAAACTTCTGTCTGGATAATGCGAGCACTACGAAGAGTCTTAATATCCGGGGAAATCTGGACAACAACACAAAGCACACAAAACATGGACAAAACACGGGTAATGGAAAATGTAAGCCTCCTCACACAAAACACTTATTTATTACTACTACTGATAAGCATGGGGTGCCTCCCACGAAGCGCCTTATTTTTGTTAACCGAGTCACAAGCTCGACTCGACCCCGATTCATTGGTCCATGGGGAGCAAAGTGAGGATAAAATCATCATCGGACTTTTCATTCAGCTAAGGCGGGGTTTTGTCTAACATTGAATTTCATGAAAGTTCCACTCCGATGAGATACATCCGGCATAAAAGAATGATCAAATGGAAATGCCGGGGTCAAAAATGGTATCTTCATTCCCGGTGGAGAGAAGATATGGAGGGACAACGGGATACGTGAGAAAAGCAAGAAAGATCCATACAACATAAGCGCGAAGATGAGTAGATGGTCATCTCATTGGTTTACATTACACTTAGTCGTAGAAAACATTCTTAGAATCCCGCGAGGTCAATAGTAGTCAAATCCTCCCGGATCGGGCTCTATCTTAAATTTGAAACATTCAAAGATTCGGAAGAGTCTCATGATGTGAGTGAGTTCATTCGGTGAAGCTCCTCTTGATTAAAGTCACTCCTATCGGAGGAGGAAACTGATCATTCTGAAAGATCAAAGATTATAAACGTATCATATTGAGAAATTCAACATGGAGTAGTGGATAATTCACTACTCCTCTCTTTAAATTGATCTGTTATCAACGTAGAAAGTTTTATAATCAGGAAGAGATAACTCGGAATGAGTAGTGGGACTGCCACTACTAATCTCTTCTAGATTTAATAGCGGAAGTTCAGGAGTTCCGGTGGAATTAGATTTATCACAGGTGTGTTAGTGCTCCTCAAGAAAAGATTAGGAAATGTGGAGGTAGACTTGATCACAACTTCGGAAGATGGAGTGGGATTATCTCTTAATGCATCGATCTTAGCAATAAGAAGATTGACATTCAACAATTTTTCACGAAGGGTATTGTCTTTGATTGTTGAAAGAATATCATCATCCATCCTTTCAGCTTCCGGGTCAACAATCTCCACCACCTCTAAGCTGACGATCTCAACATCGGGAGATGATGCATCGACATAATCGATATCCTCACCGTAGGGAGAATCGTCATCACTCGAAGAATTATCATCGTCAGAATTGACAACAATCTCAGAATGTTCATTGAGAGCATTAAGAAGTGTGGTATTTTCACAAAGAGGCACATCACACATTTTGTCGGGAATACCCTTGGACTCACTTGGGATTAGGACAAGGTCCTCAACACTAGACTTTATTACTTCGTCCGATTCCGTTGCTGGAATAGTGTCAAGATGCTCGTCCCCCATACTAAGAGAGTTATCGGGTTCCTCGATTGGTAAAATGGGTGTGATTGCAATGGTATCATCTTCGTCATCATCGTAGCAAATGGGAATCTTCCAATATCGATCTATAGCCGCTTGTTCTTCCGCAATTCGCTTTTCTTCTTCCTTCTTTTGTTATGCGTTGACCCAACCTATCACACATAAGGTTGCCATTTGTTCCATAAGCTTATTGCTAGAATTGAGAAGCCCATTTTGGCAATTGAGAAACTCATTTTGGGAGTCGAAGATTGGATGATTGACGGTATATTGCGGGGGTTAAAATTGGTCAAAACCAAAAGAATTTGAATCATAGCAAGAATTTTGCTCATGATTTGATCTTCATTCATTGGTTGACATTGGTAAGTTTCATGAGGTCCCCCGCAATTTTCACAACAAGGATATTGTTGTGGAAAACTTAGTGAAGTTTGTGGAAAATAATCAAAGTTTTGATTGAAACACGGGTCCTGATTGTAGACAGACGGGACTTGAGGTGGACAATCGTAACCGTAATGAGAATCGTTCCCACATAACTCACAAGAGTATGGCACGTATTGGGATTGTGGAGGATGGTTTACAACACTTGGAGAATCGTTAGAAGAGTACGGAGTTGAAACATTGATTGGTGTTCCATTTCCAACTTTACAATAAAAACAAACTCCATTGTATTCATTACAACCACATCTTTGGCATGTGCCAAGAAGACATTGTTGTTGCAAACTTTGCAAGTTTTGTAGGGGCTCATCAATGGTTTGATTTTTGCATGGTTCCGGATTAGAGATAATCGGAACTCTCGCTGTGGGCTAATTTTATAATCGTAAATGAGCACCTTTTCCCACAAGAATTACAAGGTGCATGTCGACAAAGATTCCATTCTAACGAAATCCATCCGCACTCGTGACAACAATGGTCAATGTGTAGAGGACTTGGTGAGGAATTTTCACCGGGGTTGTGTTTGACAACGAATGGCTCTCGAGGAGCATTAACAACGTTGGTATTGTCGTCGGATGACTCGGAAGTGTCTTGGAGGTCTTCGAAAAATTCATTTTCCACACAATATGTAAACAAATCTTCCTTAAATTTCTTTCGTAAAAGAGCACATCCTGGGACAATGGACAATCAAACCTGGGGTTCCACACTTGCACAATTTCGAGTGGGGGTTTAGGAACAAGGGAATCTTGTCTTCAAGACCCTTTTTTTGATCAACAAAAGTTGCAGTGTAACAAAATTCACAAGTCGAGCATTCTTTAAATCGCGTAAACCGGATTCAATTACGATTAAACAGGAATACGTCTAAGATATTAATCATTAGATGGATAAGAAAGGGAATTAAATAATACGAAGAAAAAGAAAGATATTTTGGTTGTTCGAATTTTTTTAAAACAAACATATTTTAACAAACGGACAAAAACGAGAATTAAGACAAATTAAACCTGAAAATCAACAAGCTTCACGGCTAGCTCTGTCGAACGAAAAACTACAAAAGGAGCGGAGGAGAGGATTAGCGCGAAGCTTTATTTCCCTCCTTTCGGGTCATTAGTCGTTGGAAAACAAACCCACTTCCTTATTACCCACTCTTATAGTTTGTTTATCAAATTAAAGGTGAGCCGTATTTCCACAAGTGACACAAAGGCAAGTTTTTAAATCTTTTGTGCGAGTTGGGGAACCAACAAGTTCACGGAAGTTATTATGGATAATACCTCTGTGAGAATATTATATTTTGGTATTTTTACCAATTTGTGAATTTTATTTCTTTTTATGGACAATGTTTTTTTTTTTTTTTTTTTATCTGATAATTTATACTAATAAAAGAAAATATTTTTTTATTTTTTTTTTTTATAAAAGAAAATATTCACAGATTCAAACACAAATTGTCAAACGTAACGATAATCGTTTTCACAGCCTCCCCGGCAACGGCGCCAAAAATTGATTGTAGAATTTTACACTAAATATATAATATATGATAAAATATAAAATATATATAAGTCTAAAAATCAACAAGATCAATAAAACCGAGAAGTAGTATAGAATGTTCCCGGGTCGTTTATCCCCAACGAGGCTGGACTGGAGAATCGATACAGTCGAAAGGATTGAGATTGAATTTGAATTCACTACAAATTTAATAGCACAAACTAAAAACGATTAAATAGCACGAAATTTTTTAATACACAAAAATTAAAAAACGTGAGCTAAAACTGAAATTTAAAATCTAAAGCACTACTTTTGACAAATTTTATACCTAAAAATCACAAATTTAAAAAGAAAATTTTAGGAAAAAGAATTAGAATTTTTTAACTATTTTTGAATTTTTTATGAATTTTTTAAGAAAAATGAATTAACTAAAAATAAACTTTTTCTAAAAATTAAAACTAAAATTCTACTTTTATTTTTCAAAAATACTAGATTTAAAAAGAAAATTTTCACAAAAAGAATTAAAAAATTTCAACTATTTTTCTATTTTCTATGATTTATTAAAGAAAAAGAAATTACTTAAAACCTATTTTAATTCCTAGAAAATACAAATTAAACTGGAAAAATAAGAAAAAATTGTTTTTATACACTAGAAAGGTGCAGAAATCGAATGGCATAAAAAGCCCTAATTTTTATACCCTAATTGTACCTTAATTTTGTCAATTAAAACTAAACCCTAATTTTATTTAAACTAATTTCAAAATTATTAAAAACTATTTTATTATTCTAAAAAGACAGGGTAAAAATTGTAAAGAAAGAGAGAAAAGGGTAGGCGGGTAAACTATTGGAAATTTACACTTCAATACAAACGGGCAACCCTGAACTATTGAAAAATTACAAAACAGACCCTACGATATGGCTTATTTTGGCTTATTAAAAATTGAGATTCAGCTAAAACTCAAATCTACAAAGTTATCAAAGAGCTTATACACAACAACTTTAAAAATGACACCTTGAACTTTTAACAAAGATAAGCTAGAAAAATATGATTTTGAAATCTGTTACAGAAACAAGGCTTTAACTAACTTTTCTAGTTAATGGCTTATTTCTAGCTTATTTCTACATGAAAGTGAAAACTAAAAGAAGCTACTTGATGCTTGTGATGTGTACTAAGATTATCTAAAAAGAAATAAGCTAAGAGTAACAAGTTTAACAAGGAAATTGATCTTGAAAAATAAGGACTCAGGCTTATTACTGAAATTAAGCAAAACCTAATAAGCTATCTAGCTTATTACTAAATCTTAGAAGCTAAACTTTTGAAAATAAGCTAATCTTTATACTTTTAACAAACCTAGATAAAAGGATTTTAGAGATTACAACTAGAAAATAGAAAATCACAAGAAATAAGCAAGTAATATAAGCTGCTGTTAAACCACTTTTACAGGAACATTTAAGCTAGTTTAAGTACTTAAAAATGAAAATTAAGAGATGATTTATATTGAGCTAATGTAGATCTACAAAAGTGCTTAATACCTAATTCTAACTCCTATTTATAAATGCTAGAAGGAAGCTTAAAAATGAAAGAGCAACAGCAGTATTAACTGTAGCTGCTGATATACTTGACCAAAACTAACTTGCAGGCTTAAATTTCTAAAGTGAGAACTTATATACTATCTATATAAATGTCTCTAAACCTGCTTTAAACAAAATTTCACTCTAAAATGCTTTAATTCACTAAAATCTAAAGCTACTTTACATTTAAAACTCCCCTGGTGCTGACACTAGCTCTTTAAACTCTAAACTTTGAACATCTACAAATTAACTCTTAAAACCTATTTAAAACTTGATTATACTACTTAACACAACTGTCCTATGCAAATTCACTAACTGGATTTGACTTTAAAAGTCAATTGTACCTTATTCCAAACACTAGCTTACTTAAACTGTCCAAACTATTTTATATCTAAAATCTATTTAGAAGCTAAATCTATCAAAACCTTATATCTACTCACACTAGAATTCACCTACTTAGGCTACTTTAAAACTAAAACCTACAGCTTATGTTTCAAAAATAAGCACTTTCTCTCCTAGCTTATTAATTCTTAATGACAGAATTGATAAGTGAAATCTAACTTGATTTTAAACTAAGACAACTTAAAGCTATTACATCTATAAGCTAACTAAGCTAAATGAAACAGGATTAAGCATAAGAATTCAAAAGAATAAGCAATATGTAATAAGCTATAAATGCTAAATTTTAAAATCAAAAAGCTAGAACCTGTAAACTTGTAGTCTCGGTCACAAGCCACTCTTGTTGAGTGAGTGCTTAAAAGAATTATACGATAGTGGCACCTTGCCTCTAAACCTGAGCTATAAGCTCAATAAGCTTTTTAGCTTATTACTCTCTTGAACCTCCAAACTTTGATCAAACTGAACTCAAGTGATCATGTTTTGATTTAAATTGAACAAAACTAGTAAGTGAATGACTTTCAACAAGTTTTTAACTGAATTTGAGCTTATGAACAAGTATAAGCTCAAAAGAGCTTATGAGAGCTTATTAGGTAAAAACAGCTTGAATTTGAAAGGAAAATCAATTGAAACTTAAGAACTGAATTTGATTACTTAAAATGGTAAAGTACAAGCTGAGAGATGAAAAGTACAAGTGCTTAAAGCTGAATTTTAAAAGTCTTAAAGAAAATGCGTAAAAAATAAGGACAAATTACAAACTGATAAATTAAACTTACTCTTGACTAAAAAACTACATAAAATATTACCATATGCACAATGGGCTTACACTTGCTTTTTATAGAGAATAACGAGTAGGTTGATTTATGTCTTCTTGGAATTCTTGCTTCTTGCAGGTGTGCTTCTTTGTAGACACACAAAAGGGGTGTGTTTGTTGTGAGAGTGCAAAGACTAAGCAAATCCTGGCCCTTTAAAATTCTTGATGCCCAAGCCGAATCCTCTCAACCATTGATTGGTTTTGGTGGGGGTTTGGATTGCCAACATGGCAAAAGCTCCTTCTTTGGTGGGGAAAGATTAGTGGGAGGAGGGGGGAAAGGTTTGTCCAAGGTGTAGAAGAGATGCAGGACAAAGGAGGGGAGGCTAACCCATAAGTTGGTTGAAGTTTGAAAATGGCGGGAAAAGGGGGTTATAAAAAGGTAAGGGGTGACAGGGTGTGGGTTTGGGATTTGGCAAGGTTAGCCCTCCAAGGATATAAGGGGGTTGCAATTTTCGTCCTTGGTTAATGCAAGTTTGGGGATTTGGCAGTTTCAGTCCCCATAGGTTATATATGCAATTGCATCACCCGTCCTTATTAGCTATGGTTTAGGGGACTTGGCAGAAATGCCCCTTGTGGTTTAACTTTGAGAAATTGGCAGTTTGGGCCCTTCTCTTCATTTCTCTTGTTTTCTTCTTTAAATAAGCTTAGGGTTTTAACAAATTTAACCCTCAAACTTATTTTTCTTGACTTTTGGCTTCGGGGTTGACTTGGGTTGACTTTTGTTGACTTTTTCAGGCTTTTTGTTTGACTGGACTTTGTCTTTTTTCTGCTTTTCCATTCCGTGTCTGGTTTTGTCGTTTTGGCTTCGTTTTTCGTCCTTTTCTTAGATATCCGTTCCTGCACAACACAATTAGCAAAACAAGCGTATATTTGGCATTTTAAGTCCGTTTTTGGTTATTTTAGCTTGTTTTTAAAGGTAAAAGGTATGTGTAATTAAAACTCTACCGGAACTCATGCAATCTCTTCATTTCTTGTTTCACTTAAACACTCTGTCTGTTATATTTCTACATATCTCTTTCTGTTTTTTGAACTTCACTAAATCTCTCATTTCTTTTTCTCACTTAAACACTTTGTCTGTTTTTATTTCACACATCTCTCTTTCTATTTTTGAACTCACTACATCTCTTATTTCTTTTTCTCACTTAAACACTCTTTATGTTTTTTGTTTCTCTCAAGTCTCACAGAATTAATGATAACAGCAGTAGTAATTATACATACCAGTAGTAAGTTAGGCCAACAGTACTAACTTGAATTGCATCATCAGCTGTTGTTTCAAGCATCATTTATGCATACTCCACTGCATATTAACATAATTAACCTCCCCTCAATCAATACTTTAGAGGTTATGCATTCCAATACTTGTAATCAGATATTGAAATCTGCCAACATCAAATGCTTTTGTAAGCAAATCTACAACATTTTGATCTGTGTGAATCTTAATCATCTAAATAAGCTTCTTCTCATTTGAATTTCTGATGAAGTGATGTCTAATCTCAATGTACTTAGTCTTTGAGTGAAACACTGGATTCTTAACTACGCAGATGGTGCTTTCATTGTCAATGAAAATCTTGGGTATTATGAAGTGGTAACAATAATCCGCATTTGATTTTAAATCCCAGAGTAATGTGTCCTAGCAAACTAGCAGTAGCTTACATAATCTGTACAGTAGTAGAGTTGGAAACTATAGTTTGCTTCTTGCATTGCCATGAAATCAATCTGCTTCCAAGAAATTAACAACCTCCTATTGTGGATTTCCTGTCTAAACTTGCACCAGCGTAGTCACTGTCAGTATAAGCTTCCAAGTCAAATGGTGAGTCCTTAGGATACCAAAGCCACTATTTAGGTTGACTCTTTTAAGTATCTAAGATTCTTTTCACGCATTGAAGTTGTTGAAAACTTTTGTCGTGACTTGAAATAGTACACAGCACATTACAAACAATCATTATATCAGCTTGAAGCTGTTAGGTACATCATTGATCCAATCATTAATCTATTTAAGTGAACATCAACTCTTCAGCTTCTGATCTTTGAGCAATGGCTTTGAAGTCTCCATAGGTGTACGTGTTGTCTTCACAGTTGAAAAACCAAACTTCTTCAAGATTTCATTCACATACTTGTCTTGACAAATGAAAATTCCATCATCTTTCTGAGTCACTTGCAGTCCTAAGAAGAATGTGAGCTCTCCTATAGAACTCATTGAACTTTCTTAATTCATCATCTTTTCAAAGTCAGTACACATATCATTCAGGTAGACTAATATGTTATCATTACATATTACTTTACTAGCTAGAATATCACCTGTGACTCTTTTAATGAACAAAGTCTTATCTATCTGGCCTCTCTGAAAATCCGTTATCTAATAAATAGGTAGATAGAGTTTCATACCAAGCTTTAAGAGCTTGATGTAGACCATATATGCCTTTTCTAACTTATAAACTCTGTCAGGGAACTCTGGATCTTCAAACCCTAGAGGTTGACAGACATAAACTTCCTCTTTAATCTTACCATACAGAAATGCACTATTCATATCCATCTGGTACACAACAAAGTCTTTGAATAAGGCATAGGCTAAGAACAACCTAATTGCTTCAATCCTAGTAACTGGAGCAAAAACCTCATCATAATCTATTCCCTCTTCTTGAGTGTAACCCTGTATAACCAGTCTTGCCTTGTTCCTAATTACAATGCCTCTTTCATCTTTCTTGTTCTTGTACACCCATTTAGTACCAATGGCTCTTTTGCCATGTTGTAAATCCACCAAGGTCCAAACCTATTGTAACTTGAACTGCAGAAGCTCTTCTTGCATAGCTTCTATCTAGCTTGGATCTTTTAATGCTTGGATTACCTTTTTTGGCTCTGCTTATGATAAGAAACATGCAAACAGACAATTCTAAAAATCTTTGTGGTTGATCCTCTGTTGCACAGAACTAAACATACCATGGTCAGTCACATTCTTTGTCATCCTTCTAGTTTGAGGTGCTGAATATATATCTCTAATGATTTGTTCAACTAGATGATCCTTGTGAATTCTGGTAGTTGTAATATGACTAAAAAGGATACGTGTATCCAAATTAGTCATGTCAGCCTCTGCACCAACACCTTCATCATCATCTGAATAGATAATCTCTTCCAAATTAGGCATATTTGGATCATTATCACATCCATAGACTAAATTCTCATCAACAGGATTATCTTCTATGCTAGTCGTATTAACAGTTGAACTTACAGTATTAATATTGTTAGTACTGTTAACACTTTCATCTTTCTCTTGATTAACTCTTGGCTCCTCTATATTTGGCACCTCATTATCTTCATTCTCTAGATCTTCAGCATCCTTCTTTTCCTCCTCCCCTGATGGTTTGAATCCAGCATCAGGAGAATCCTTTAAACTAGAAGAGAATAGTGGATCTTGAGTCAAAAAGGTAGCAGTATGTAATCTTTGCCAGGTACTGTCTCTACTCTAGCTTTACCTTCATTATCACATGCTTTTGTACATGTACTACCATTAGACTGATTCCCTGTAATAATTGGCTTATAATTCATAGATTTTGTCAGTGTATCAATATTAAAAAGCCAAGTTGGTCCACTCCCTGTAACATTAGGTTTATTTTCTAGAAAAGTAATGTGCAAGGTATCCTCTACTATCCTGGACCTACTGTTAAATACTCTACATGACTTGCTATTCACAGAGTATCCAATAAAGAATCCTTCATCAGCCTTCCCATCAAACTTACCTAGGTGATCTAAGGTATTAAGAATAGTAACAGGACGCCCAAATGGTCTCATAAAGCTTATTGTTGGTGGTTTATCATTAAAAAGTTCATAAGGGGTCTTGTTGTGAGGCTTAATTACCAATACCCTATTCTATACATAACAAGCAGTATTAACTGCTTCAGCCCAAAAGGTGGTAGGTAACTTTGAATCAGCTAGCATAGTCCTAGCAACATCTAATAGTGTTCTGTTTTTCCTTTCAGCAACTTTATTTTATTATGGAGTCCTAGCAACACTAAATTCTCTCTTAATCCCTTTCATCTCATAGAACTGATTCATTTCCTTATTCTTAAATTCAGTTTCATTGTTACATCTGATTATTTTGACTCTGTAATTTATTTGATTTTCTATTCCTATTATAAAAGCCTTAAGGATTCCACTGGTCTCATCCTTAGTTGCTAAAAAGAAAACCCAACTAAATCTACTAAAGTCATCTGTGACAACTAGGCAATACATCTTTTTCATTATACTCTTTACAAAATTTAGACCAAATAAATCCATGTGCAACATTTGTAAAGGTTGGCTGATTGAGCTCACAGTTTTGGTCTTACAAGAGGCTTTATGTTGCTTTCCTTTCTAACAAGCAACACATGTATGATCAGTTTCAAAAATCTTTAAAGGTAAACCTCTTACAAGATTTCCCCTTACAAGTTTATTCATAGTTTGGAAATTTATATGCCCCAGCCTTCTATGCTAAAGAATAGACTCATCTAACGTGGCCTTTGCAAAGAGACAAGTTAGACCTCCTTGAGGAACAACATTCCTTAAATCAACACTGTACATGTTATCTTTTCTAGGAACCTTAAGCAAAACATGATTCTCATCAGCTAACTTAAAGTCAAAATATAGAACAACACATTCAGTATCAGTAAAAAGGACATTGTTCTTCTTGTCACACATTTGTGAAACACTAAAAAGATTAAACTTAAGCTCCTTGACAAAGTACACATCTTCAAAATCCAATTTTCTTGTCTTTATTTTACCTTTTCCAGTAATCTTACCTCCTTTGGAGTTTCCACCAAAGGCAACAAATCCACTATCAATTTCTTTATATCTGAAAGGTAGGACTTGTTACCAGTCATGTACCTAGAGCATCCACTGTCAATGACTCCTTTTTCCTGCAACTCTAGCTATGGATTGCTATGCACAAAAAGTAAGAAAATCAGGCTCTCTTGGGGACCCAAGCCATTACAGACTTGGATTTGGCTTGTGCATCAACATAGTCAAATGTTTTAAAGGACATTGATGCACCATTGTTTCTGGAGACATGGTCTAAAATTTTGTGTTTTGGTCTCCAAACCCAACATGCTGAGACCTTAACAGCATTAGGCTCATTTCCTTTATTATCACTTACTACTACTTTTGTCCCAACAGTAGTAACATTTTCCCTAACAGTATTAACTTTTTCATTGAAATTACAGTTCTTATTTGTTGTAAACTTGTTAAAGGGCCTTATAACATGTGAATGTGCTCTATTAGATACATTTGATGTTGGTCTTGCACTATTCACTATTGGTCTTGTGTAGGTAGTATTAATTGGTCTGACAGTATTAACAGATACTGCTGCTCTTGAAGAGCTTTGCCTACCAGTATTAAGTGTTTTAAAGCCAGATTTCATTAAGAATGCTCTTGGAACAAAATTTATTTTTTGATGAGGGTAAGTCATTCTTTGAGAATTTTGGTGATTCACCCTTCTTGCATTGTTCCACACAGGTTTTTCCACCATTTTTTTCATAAAAATCACAATATTTGATCAAATGGTTAAAACTGCCACATACAAAGCAAACTTTATTTTTAAACTCAAAATTACTTCTTAATTTATGAGTCATCAAATTATTCCAGTTTCTCTTGTTACCTCTAGGACTTTGACTGTTTTTCCTAGGGTATTTATCTTGCTCATTGTTCTCTACCTTCTTGACACCTGAGCTTGAAGAACTTAACGAATCTGAAGAAGTATAAGCCATTAGTACAAAATTAGTTGGACCTTCTTCTGCTTGATAACTCTAATCATAGCCAAGGCCATCACACTGAGACACTAAGGCTTTAGAAGTGGTTTCCTCAACTGGCACAGTTCTTCTCTTAGGCTCCCTGTTTCTGCTGTCTTGATTCTTGGGTGCCCTGCACTCTCAAGCAAAATGACCTCTTCTGTGGCAATTATAGCATTCCACCTTGGTCTTGTCAAAGCCAATGGTATCAGTACCATTAACACCTAAATTCCTTCATGTCTTCTTGAGAAATCTCTTTGCTCTCATTGTTAGCATTGCCATCTGCCACTTCAAGTCTATTTTCTCTAAATCATCAGGATCAATTTGCTTTAGGTCTTCATTGTCTAATTGTAAACTGTTAGACTGACTTACAAAGAAAGAGTATATCACAGCATCACTCAGACTATCAACATTTGGTAATGTTGAAGCATTAGCTTTTGAGTTAGCAGCAAAAACACCATGAGCAGTTTTAACTACTTCATTAGTGCTGCCATTGATACTAGAAGACACAAAAGCTACGTTTTATGTGTTCTGGCTTAAGCTAGATGACCTCATGACTTCAGCTTCATAAATCTTTATATTGTTGTACAAATCATCCATGCTTAGAGTTTCTAAATCTAGTTTGTTTCTCCAAATTAGGGTATGAGTCTTCCACTCAGATGGCAGACTTCTTAATAACTCCAGATTCAGATCTTCTTGAGAAATAGTTTCTCCATGAATCTCTAGCTGGCTGATAAGATTTTGTAGCCTATCATAAATCTGGTCAAGTCCTTCTGAACTATTTCCATCAAAATTCTTATACTGCTATTTAAGAAGTGTCTTATATACTTTCTTTGACTCCTTATTTCCTCCAAACCTCTTCTCTATAGCTTCCATCAGACTCTTGGCACTTTTGTAGGAGTTGAACTTTAGTTGATGTTCATTAGGGAGATCCATCAAAAGAGTACCTCTTGCCTTTAAATCATTCTTCCTTGCTATCTTCTGTTCAGCAGTAGTTGGAGGTACTGATGTTTCAACACCATCAACAGTTCTTGTTGGCAAAGGTGAGTCACCATTTAAGATTACTTCCCAAAGAGCATAATCAGTCATTAAGAAGTACTGTTTGATTCTCATCTTCCAAAGCTCAAATTCATTTGGATTGAGCACTGGAATTTTTGCAGTAGCAACCACTTGTGCAGATACTGACTCCATCTTTTATTGAAACAAGTAGATCTTGTGTAGAATGGTTCTTTTTATTCAAAGTTTCACTACAAGCTCTGATACCACTTGTTGATCCCACTTGAATTGATCTTTCTTAGCTTGTAAAAGGCTTAGTTGTATTGAATAAATCCAAGACAACCATGGTAGAAACTTTGATTGAATATATCAAAGACTATGCGGAATCTAGTCTATGATATTAAGAAGAATAAGCAATAAAACAGTAAATATTGAATACACAGAGATAACCAAACTTTCAGTTTTAATATAAAAACGAACACTCTTGATAGTGTTAGGGTTATACAAAACCTTAAAGCTATAAACTATTTCTAGATGATGTATGATGAGATGAAGATTAGATATATCAACTACATGCCCTAGGGTCTCATTTTTTACACCAAGGAACCCTAATGGGCTTACAACGCGTTTTCTACACATACATATCTTTTCCTAAAATATCTCATACATATCACTTTAGCAGTACTAACTTATACAAACAGTACTAACTATACTCTAACAGCAGAAACTCTTCTAGCAGTAGTAACTTTACAACTAGCAGTAGTAATGACTTAGAATATTTTCTTTGAACTTCACAAGCAGTAGAAACATAACCAACAACAGTAATAATCATAACTGGCAGCAGTAACTTCAACAACACTCAAATGTCTTTTAATCCTAACACTATGTTAATCTTAAATCTAATGGATAAAGGGGTTTTTAGTTTGAGAGACTGGTATGTGTTTGGTGGCGACTAAAACCAATTCAAGACACTAAAATGCATGCAAGAAAATTAACAGAATGTAAAAGAGCATTCTGGCCAAATATAAGAAAACTGTATTAACCATTATTAATCCAATCAGAATGTTGGTTTGTTTATTTAGTGCAATGATTACTTATCTCGAGGCGGCATATCATTCTTAAGATTAAGGCGGTAATTCTTCCTTAAACCTAGACACGTAGAATTTTGTCACAATTAAACACATCTGCATAAAGCATCCTTATTTGCTGATTATAAGCTATCTTAGGGATTAAAGCAATGGTGATCTTGTTAAACCCTAGCTCATAGAGACTTTACCCACTTACTGCTTAATGGCGATTCATACACTAGTAGTCTACTAACCAAGTCTTTACCAATTAATCGAGAACATACTCGTTGATCCCAAGGTCACCTGTTGGTCCAACTAAGCTCACAATCTAAGGGCAAATATAGGTCGTTATTTGTGATCCTATTGGTCTAGATGTATAAATCACTATAGGGTGAAGCTTATCTGACATTAGAATTACTTGGTCTATATCACTAGATCCAGTTGAATGATAGGTCGCATACAAAAGCACGTAAACAAATATAAATTGATAAACATAAACAAGCAATCAACGATAAATTAAGAAATCAAGATAAACAAACCAAACATTAAGATCTTTATAATAATGGCTAATACCCGAAGGTATTAGCCTTCAAACATCATAATTAATACAAAAGTAATTATTTAGCCAAGGTAAACTAACTAAGTTGACGAATGATACCAAAAACTAAATGATTACAAGAGTATAAGAAATTACACGTTGTCTCCTATGGAATTAATAACGTTGCTCGACCTCTTCTTCTCTTTTTCTCCTCTAAAAATTGACTTTTATGGTTTAGGTATCGAGAATATGATTTAGCACACTTAAAACTCATTTTTGAGTTTTCTATTTATAGGGTCTGGAATATGGTCGATACGGCGTATCCAAAGTTATGGATACAACATATCGGGGGTTTCTTGGAGTAGGGACCATGCTTGATATCTTCCAGAATATTAACCTTCCATAACTTGAATACGGCATATTGGTCTTCTCTGGATACGGCGTATTGGATCTTGTTTACTTTATGGTCTTTATTGAGTGCAGGCATAGATACGCTGTATCTTCCTTGATGGATACGGCATATTGGTTATCAGAACAATAATCTTCAAATATCTTCGTTTAAGCTCCAGAATGCATACCTTTTAGTTAATCTTTACCAAGTACTCCGTAATTACTGCAGTTCTTAAATACAAACGATTAAATAACAATTCTTTACAATAATTATACAAAATGGGTTAATTACATGGGATAAATGATGCTATAAAATAGACGTTGTTTGATGTCATCAAATATCCCCCCACTTGAATCCTAATTGTCATCAAGTAGCCTTTAGACGTTTATGAAAATGTATCCCTAAGGATTTTCCGTTTAAGCATTTATTCAATCTATTAAAAGTACACAACCAAACACCTTACAAAATAAGAAGATGAAAATACTCAAATCACTTAACTAATCTATGTGGTAACATGTAACTAATTCGCTCAATTGCTCGTTTATGATGAGTATTCTATCATAGGCTTGGCAAGTATACACATCTCCACCACTAGAGCTAAGGAGTAACAAGTTTATAAAGGTAAAACGGGTTTTTATAATAAGGTTTAGGGTTGATCATTCTACAATCTTTCACTAAAAGTACCACACCAACAAGGCATAGCTGATAATAGGGGGGGGGGGGCAAAATTTTTTTATACAAACACACATGGTTGTAACGACAGAATAGACATGTGTGTTCGATCACATCCTCATTCGAGTTTAACGAAGGGTTAGGATGAAGAATGATATAGGGTATGGATCTTCTAACTTTCACCAATAGTAATAAACCAACAAGGGAGTGGAGACATGCATACATGGCCGTGATGATGGAATAGGCATCCTCATTCGCGGGTAAAAAAACTCTGGTTTAAGATTCGGAAAGGGATTAAATTGTTGTTAAACAAAAATTAACAAAAACACATATAGACTAGGTCCAAGACTATACAGTTTGCTTGACACTTTTGACTGACCGTACAATAAAAAAGACTCAGCTAATACATCGTCCTTAATCATAGATCAAAAACAACAATCTAAGTTGGCGTTCCCTTAACGATCAACTTCCCAATCATCCCATACTTTTCAAACTTTTACAAGACAAGTGGCGATATCTATCACTTTATACAATACTCAACATCGTTGACTTATTAAGACGTATCAACGAATAATCGCTTTCTATGTATATTCTTCGGTAATTGCATATTGATTATCTTCCACTATTCCTCCTCTTTTTTGTTGCGATTTTTCTAATTTTTTTGATTTTTAACCACTAAACTATACTACAAAACTCAGTATAGTTTTACCATCTTCACGATTAAAATAATTCCAGATAATTCCTTTGACAATTCTTCATTCTTCATTCTTCGGACATACCAATAATTGCATTGGTAGTAAAAATACATGAGTTTTGACTACTTTATACATTCTCATTTGCAATGTGTAAATTTCTTTCCAACTGTACCAAAGATATAAAATTAACACAAGACTCGGTAAATACATACTTTACACTTTAAGCGACTAGCAACTGATAAATGGACTTAATCTAACAGGGTAGGCTAAGGTGTAAATGTGTAACAAAAAAAATAGTTGGTGTTATTCCTAAAGGATTGGCTCTACAGGTTTTTCTAGGGGATCTTACTCTTATAATTAGAGTAAAGAAAGGGTTTATATGGGATTTAACTAACCAGTATAGTTAGTTAATAAAACAACATATAAAGGCTTTTTGGGTGTAATCCTAAAAATTTACCAATTTAAACAAGTTACTCCATCTAAATCCATAGTACTCATTATTGTGTTCTCGAATAGATATACCAAGCCAAGTTCTAAATTCTACAACATCACCGACACACTTATATTTTGTGGAATTTAGGTAAACATTTGGAAATGGATAAGGTTAAATCCTCACAATATCTAATAAGCGTTATTGTGTGCAAGTTATGTATCAAGTAATTTTACAAAAGGTATGCTTGATTTTTTTTAATTTGAGCATAATTTAAGCATTTTATGTGAAAAATAGGACAAGTATACATTCTAATACCCATCCCCCCACTTGAATTATACAACGTCCTCGTTGTATAGATAAAACATTAAAAATAGGAATTAAAAAGAATTATAATGAGAAACACCCCCGATATTTTGCTCAGTAGATTCTCCAAGTTGAGTTTATGAGCAAGGATGTATGTTGTAAATGCATCTATATTCCAGCATGACTACAATCACATATAGGATTCCAGATGATTGATACTTCACCAACTTCGCCGATTTCTTTGCAGTGAGGTCCTGTGTAAATTATAGGTAAAATGATGCATTCCTATCTTTGTACCTGTGGTTAATTTAAACTAAACTAAATACTAAATACGGGTCAATCTGCCAAATACGCCATATCATGTGCATGAATACGCCGTATTGCCAGAACTAAAAATAATGTTTAAAGTGCATAAAAATAAAGGACTGATAACGTCTGGACATTCAATACACCATATGGTATGGAGCGGATAAGCCGTATTGATGTCTGGGAAGGCAGACTCGATAAAAATAAATAACAATCCGGGTTGTCTCTCGGGAAGCACTTTTGTTTACAGCGAAGCTTTTAAGTTAGACTTTTCTTCCTTCTTTCACATTGTATCTTCTTTGAATTCCACTACTTCTTTATCTTCTGCATCAATAAGTCTATCGTGGTACTTTTTTAACCTTTGGTCGGTGACTTTAAAGTTGATTCCATTTCTATTGATGATCTCTACGGTTCCATATGGATACACGGTCTTCACCACATTTGGCCCATACCACCTTGATTTGAGCTTACCCAAATGCATCTTAAATCTAGAGTTAAATAGCAATACCTTATCTCCTACTTTGAAGTTCTTATCCCCACGAAGTCTATAGTCGTGCCATCTCTTAGTTCTTTCCTTGTAGATCTGGGTGTTTTTGTACGCTCTATCTCTTAATTCCATCAATTCATTAAGTTCCATGAAACGGTTCTTTGCTGCAACTGTGAGATTCATATTACATTGCTTTAACGCCCAATATGCTTTATGTTTGATCTCCACATGCAAGTGACAAGCTTTTCCATAAACCAATCTAAAGGGGGTGCATCCAATAGGTGTTTTATAGGCGGTTCAGAATGCCCATAACGCATCGTAGAGTTTTTTGGACCAATTCTTTTGATTATATCCAACCAACCTTTCCAAGATACGTTTGATATCCCTATTGGTCATTTTAGTTTGCCTATTAGTTTTAAGGTGATATGCCATTGATAACTTATGTGTTACCCCATACTTTTGCAAGGCTTTTTCTAGTTGAGAGTTACAAAACTGTGTCCCCCGATCACTAATTAAAGTTTAAGGAACTCCAAATCTTGCAAGTAGACTTCTCAAAAACCTAATCACAATGCGAGCATCATTTGTAGGAAGTTCTTGAGCTTCGACCCATTTTGATACATAATCCACTGCTACCAATATATATTTGTTTCCCCTTGAGTTAGGAAAGGGTCCCATAAAGTCTAGCCCCCATATGTCAAACACATCGCATACCTGAATATTATTCTGAGGCATCTAACTTCTTGATGAAATGTTTCCAGATCTTTGACATTCATCACATCTCATTACGTAATCTTTGGCATCTTTAAAGATGCTAGGCCAAAAGAATCCTGATTCATAGACTTTCCTTCCAGTAATTGACACACTATGAGGACCCCCAGTTGGTCCAGAATGACAATGCGCCAAGATTTCACGGATTTCGTCTCCAGCAACCCATCGCCTCATTACATTGTTTGGGCATAGCTTGAATGCGTATGGCTCATCCCAAAAATAATTTTTTACTTGAGAGAAAATCTCTTTTTTTCAGGTGTCCAATTTGGAGGCACAATTTTTCCAACGATATAATTAACATAATCATCATACCATGGTTCGTCCTCATTTAACTTGGTTTTAAATATCATATGATGTTCATCGGGAAACTTGTCAGCGATTTCCTCTTCTGTGAACGTTACTAAGTCTGGGTTCTCATGTCTTGATAAATGATCTGCAGCTAAATTCTCTGTCCCTTTTTTATCCTTAATCTCAATGTCAAACCCTTGAAGAAGTAGAACCCACCTTATAAGCCTTGGTTTGGCATTCTGTTTTCTAAACAAATACTTCAAAGCTAAATGATCAGTATAGACTATGGTTTTTGATAAGATAAGATATGGGCGAAACTTATTAAAGGAGTAAACAACTACAGGAAGTTCTTTTTCAGTGGGGGTGTAATGCTCTTGAGCATTATTCAGAGTTTTGCTGATTTCTCGTCTATTTGTTGTCCTAACACAGCTCTGACAGCGAAGTCACTAGCCTCACACATTAATTCAAAAGGCACGTTCCAATCGGGAGATATTATGATAGATGCAGTGGTTAGTTTTTCTTTCAAAATGTTAAATGCCTTTTTGCAATCATCAGAAAAATCAAACTTCGCGTCTTTCATTAAAAGCTAGATCATTGGTTCAGAAATCATGGAAATGTCTTTTAAGAACCTTCAGTAAAATCCAGCATGCCCTGGAAAGCTTATCAACCCTTTCACGTTTGTTGGGTATGGTAATTTAGCAATCACATCAATTTTAGCTCTATCAACCTCAATTCTAGCCCAAGAAATTTTGTGTCCTAAAACAATCCCTTCTTTTACTATAAAATAACATTTTTCCCAATTCAGCACAAGGTTGGTTTCTTCACATCTAGCAAGCATCCTATCTAAATTAGCTAGACAACAATCAAAAGAGTTAACAAATAATGAAAAGTCGTCCATGAATACTTCCATAAAGTCTTCCACCATGTCATGGAAAATTGTCGTCATGCATCTTTGAAAAGTAACTGGTGCATTGCATAATCCAAACGGCATTCTTCGGTAAGCAAAAGTCCTATAAGGATAAGTGATTGTTGTCTTTTCTTGATCTCCGGGTGCGATCGGGATTTGGAAGAATCCTAAAAAACCATCAAGAAAACAGTAATATTCATTCCCACATAAACGCTCTAACATTTGATCAATAAAGGGAAGAAGGAAATGATCCTTTTGAGTTGCATCATTGAGTTTATGATAGTCGATGCACACTCGTCATCCTATAACTGTGCGAGATGAAATTAACTCATTATTGTCATTCAAAACTATAGTCATTACTCCTTTCTTTAGAACCACATGGATAGGGTTGACCCACGAACTATCTGAGATTGGATAAATTAGCCCTGAATCAAGTAGCTTCACAATCTCATTTTTCACCACAACCTACTGATTTATTTCAAATCTCATGTTCTTCTAGTGATCAAAATTTCCTAATGACTAAATCCATTCTAGGGCTCATGTAGCTTCATTTTAATAGGTCAAATCATGCATGCAATGTCCTAACTCAATCAATACCAATATATACTTTCATTTACAGTAGCTAAATGTACAAAATACATATGATAAAATAAAATTTTAAAAGGAATTATCAAGAGGAAAAACCTTACAATTGATCAAAGTATAAATTTTCCAAACAACCAATTCCAAAATCAAGCTTAACTATTCACAAATCTTTACTAGAACACCATATCCATGACATGCGTGAACTTTTTACCATAACCTAACAAATCAACTTCTAAACTTACTAAATCAAGGGTTTCTTAGTCTTGAATTAAAGCTCTAAATTTAAGGAATAAGGTTATGTAAGAATATCAAGTGATTGATATAGAATTTTTTTGAGGAAATAGGGGGTTTTGGGTGAGAAAGGTGTACGGCAACAACAAGAAAAAAAAGAGAAGAATGAAAGTTTAGCAAGTTATGTGTGTGTGAAGTGAGAGATGTGAGGCTTTTTATATAATTTAGGCATGCATTTTAACTAGGATAAGTGTCTTAGTTATAAGGAAAGGAAGAAATGGCACCACATGGTTTATCTATGTGGTTGAGCCGTTTTTATTGAGTAAGGGGGGAATGGTTTTAGTTTATTTGGGTAAAATTTTAAGATAGGAGGGTAGTTTTGAGGCTAACGGGTACGAGCGGAAAATATTATGAGAGTTAGGGCGGAACCACGAAGTAAAAACGATCAAGATAAAAATAGTTCTACATTAAACGAAATACTTTTCTAAAAGTTTAAATTACGTAGGGTTCGAGACGAATAATAATTCTAAGCATAACTAAAAAATAATTTAAAAAGACGATTTTAATAAAACCGACTAAAATCAATAAAAGTAAATTCTTAAAATTTAGAAACTAAATTAGAGTTCAGAATAAAGAGTGGCCTTAATTACAGGGTTTTATAGTAATAAACCAACAAGGTGGCCGAATCACACATACATGGCCATAACGACATAATACACATGCATGACTCGATCTCAACCTTGTTCAAGTAAAACCTAGGGTTAATTGCTAGGAAAGGGAAATAAATTGTTGTTAAATAAAATTCACAAAACAGATAGATTAAGCTTGAACAAATAAGGTAGTTGCTAGTAAATTTTCCCAAACGTTCCATGATAAAGACTCAAAATATATACAAATTTCTCGATCATAGAAATGACAAAGACAACCTAAGTTGGCGTTCCCATAACGGTCAACTTCCCAATCATCCCAAACTTACATACTTTTACAAAAGTGGTGATATCGGCCACTTTATACAAAACTATACATCGTTGATTTTTATCCACATAAAAACGAATAATCGATCCTTCCAAGTATTAAGTTTAGCGAACCGACTATCAATCATCCTTCTCTTTTTTTATGCATTTTCTATTTTTCCATTTTTTTTCATAACATAAACATCGATGCAATTTTACCGTCTTCACAATCATAATTCATCCGGATAATTTTTCCTTTAACACATCTTCTTCGGACATAATACATAATCGAGAAAGTCGCAAAATACACGAGCTATATATTTTTCCATTGCATTGTGCAATTTCCCGACCTAACCGGAGATAGAAAATTTCACTTTGACACAGGAAATACAAAACTTTACACAAAAGCAACTAGCAACTTTGATTAAGTAGGCTTAATCTACAGGGTAGGCTAAGGTGTAAAGGTGTAACAAAATACACATATGGTGTGAAAAAGACAAGAATGGCTCAACAGGTTTTTCTAGGGGATCTTACTCTTATAGTGAGAGTAAGCTAAGGGTTACACGGGATTTAACTAACTAGTGTAGTTAGTTAATTTTACAACATTTATGCTTTTTGGTGTATTCCTAGAAATTTACTAGTTAAAAATGTTTCTCCATCTAAGTCCATAGTACTCATTGTTGTGGTCTCGAGTGATAAACCAAGCCAAGTTCTAAAGTCCACTACATCACCGGCACACTCATAATTTTTGTGGAATTTTAGTAAACGTTTAGAAATGGAATAGGCTTAATTCTCACAATTTGTTATTAAGGGTTATAGTGCGCGAGGTCATGTAACTAGTAATTTTTACAAAAGTTATGCTAGAAAAAAAAATTAATTTGGCCTAATTTAAGCATATAGCATATTATTTGTAAAAGAAAGGACAAGTATGCGTTCTAATTCTCCATCTCCACACTTAAATTATACAATGTCCTTATTGTATAGATAAAACAATTTAAATAAAATGGGAAATTTAATTCGAACAAGGAACTCCCCTGATATGTTGCTCGGGATGATTGTCCAGTTTGAGTTTTTGAGAAAAAGTATGTTGACGAGGCTTCAGAATGCTCGTACGAGTTCAACACACGTCTTTTTCAGAGTATACCATATTGTCGATTTCCTTACAGCAAGGTCCTGCATAAAAGTTTAGAAGACAAAAGTGCAATTCTTATCTCAGTTATACAATAGTTACAATGCAGGAAAACAATTAAACACATATGTTGTACAGAGGTCAATACGCCGTATCCCAAACCCAAGGATACAGCGTATAGTTCCTGTATAAAAAATTAAAATTTTCAAAGTACTGGAAATTAAATCACAGACTAATAACGTCCAGACACATCCATAATGAGAAGGAGATTAATGAGGCGCAGTAATTTAGTTTTTTAAATGTGAGTGAAAAGTGTGTGTGAAAAGGTATCTGGCGTATTAGCTGGGTTTTTATACCCACGCTGAATACGCCGTATAGGAAAGTGTCCAATACGCTGTATTAGACATTATTATTTAACTTAGTCAAAGTAAGTTAAAAATGGTTGATACGGCGTATAGGTGTTGCCATGATACGCCGTATTTATTTGTAGGGACTAATTTTTCAAAGATTTTAAGAGAGTAAAGAAAAACTTACCTTGGCCTCCGCAATATTCTTGTGTGAGCGCCATCCTTATAATACCGCTTAGGGTCGAACAGGATGCCAAATGGCACATATAAAATTTTAATGAGATTTAATGGCATCCAGTTGTTAAGACAATTCCAACTCACGATATTAGCATTCATTGTTATGATAAAAAAATTCTCGTTGAAAATTTTATTGATTTTATCGTGATTTGTTCTCGGGAGTTCATTTGACCCTTTAGTATCAATGTTTATTATATTACTTCTAGAAGGCTGTGTTATATCGATATTATCATCATTGTCCTTGATCGTTTTTAGATTATTGGGAAAAATTACGTCAAGAGGAAATGAATCATTAAAGTATAAAACATTTTGTTTCTTTTCATCATATTTAGATAATGATATTTCAAATTTATAGATATGTCGAGAACTTACAGGAGGTTCAATTAGTGGGTCTGATTTAGACTTTAGATCATTATAAGCGATGGCTGGGAATTCATTCTCAAAATCTTTAAAGAAGTCTAAATCGTCTATATAACCAATCGTAGGTTCAAGTGACGGAGATGATGGCATGTTGACTTTAGCATTCTCATTTTTAGAATCCGTTTTTAAATTATCGACAAAAATTATTTTATAAGAAAATGAATTTTTGTCAAAAATTACCATGTAATCTTCATCGTCGGATTCATCAAATGATATTTTAAAGTCAATTTTGTTATTGTCAAGAAGACTTACCGTAGGTTCGCATGAGAGTGCTGTATTAGAAGTATCATCAAAGACTATAACAGGGTATTCAGTTTCAAAATTCATGAAGCTTTCATCCTCCTCTTTACAATATTTCATCTTACCATATGTGGCAATTTGCCAATCAAATGTTTCACCATGACTTAGAGCTTTTTCTTTTTAAAGTCTGATGTATTCCTCCATAGTGATGTTTGGATTATCCATGATAAACCTATGCTGGAAATCAGAAGCAAGGAAACAGACTACGAAGCAGAGTACTGATTAAACAATGCGAGAATTTAAACACATAATTAAGTCACACAATTAAATTAATTATAAACATAATTAAATTACACTAATTAATATATTATAAATTAATAGTTAGAAATACTAATAAAATTAAATATTAAACTTTTTCACTCCCCGACAACGGCGCCAAAAACTTAATGTGTTGTCGTGTAGGGTTAATTTATTGATTACCAAGTTTTAAATTTATATATAGCCGACTTATCCTAAAACAACACTTTAACGCGCAGTGTACCCGATCGGGTGGAGTTTCGTGGTAAGTAGGGTGTTGAACACTAAGAGCGAGGTTGTTAACCTTATATTCTATCAGTATTGTAATTACTCTAATTAAGTTAGTTCTAATTAGTTGTTAAACCTATGCTATATACATTTCTAATGATAATGGGGGGTTTTCAGCCTGAGAGACTGGCACAGGTTTTATGGTGACACTAATCAATTCTAAACACAATAAACATGCAAGAAAACAATCAGAAGATGAAAGAGCGGTACAAGCCAAATGATAGAAAACCGTATTATCCATATTAAATCCGATTAAATGCTGGTTTGTTTATTTAGTGCCCTGATTTCTTATCTCGAAGCAGCATATCATTCTTAAGACTTAGGCGGGACATCATCCTAAGACCTAGACACATTGAATCCTGTCATAATTAATGTATCCGCATAAAGCATCCTTTTAGTTTAATTATAATCTATCTAGGGATTAAAGCAATGGTGATCTTGTTAAAACTTAGTCCATCAGTACTTTACCCACTTATTGTTTGACGGTATTATATATACTAGTAGTTCACTGTTGAAACATTACGGGTCACCTGCCGGTCCAACTAAGCTCATAATTTAAAGACAAAGACAAAACATTATTTGTGATCCTATTGGTCCAATGATATAAAACACGATATTAAGAGCTATCTTAGTATCCAGTTCATTTGTTAGGCGTAACTAGACCCAGTTGAATGATAGGTCACATATTCAAACACATAGACAAGTATCATGTCATACACATAATTAAACTTTTAACGATAAATTAAGAAATCGATTTTAAAACAAGCAAAACATTAAATCTTCATTAAGATGGCTAATACCCTATGGTATTAGCCCATAACCATTGTAATTATACAAGTGTGATCAAATAACCAAGGTAAACTAAATGTTTTACCGAAGGATACCAAAAATTAAATGATTACAAGAGTATAGGAATTACACGGTCTCTTCTATGGAATCGTGATCGATGTTTGACCTTTAGTTGCTCTTCTTTTCTTCAGAAAATCATCTTTTATGTTTAATGTATGAAGAATATGATTTTGCACACTGAAAACTCATTTTTGAGTCTTCTATTTATAGTGTTTGAAAAAGTCTGGATACGCCGTATTGAGCTAGGTTAGTACGGCGTATTGGGGTGTTTTCCTTGGAGTGCGCGCAAAGTTTTATAATCAATCTGATATTCATTCCTAAATTATAATTATCTTCGTATCTTTGAATGTCTATCCAGCTGGATACGGCGTATGGTAGATGACTAATACGCCGTATTGGGAATTGTTTGTACGCGTTTCCTTGTGAAGAGTTGGCGCTGATACGCCGTGTCTCTTTTTGTGGATACGGCGTATTGGTTAGAAATAAGCAATCTTCAAATATCATTATTTTGGCTCCAAAATATGCGCTTTTTAGCATGTCTTCAGAAATCACTCCTTAATTACTGCAAATAACACTTTTAATCAATTAAGTACAAATTCTTGCAATAATTATATAAAAGTGGGTAACTTATTCGGGATAAATGATGGTATAAATGTAACGTTATTTGATGTCATTGGTCAAATAGAATAATACGCCATATTCAGTAAACTGAATACGCCGTACAGATGCTTGGAGTCGGATACGTTGTATTGGTTTAGAAAAAAAAATATACTTCGTATCCAAGAAGATGAATACGCCGTATTGAGTATTCAACTCAGAAAAAATTACAGCGGACTGTAGAAAACACACAAACACACAATATGCAAAATACATAATGCAAAAATCAAACACACAAACATGCAAATTAATCTAAACTAAGTTATATCTAAACTGAAACACTAATAAAAACAAGAACTAAACAACTTCACTCCCCAAAAATGGCACCAAAAACTTGATTGTATTGTCGTTGTAGGTTATTAATTACCTAATCAAGTTTTACTATTTATATTTTGTCGACTTAACCTAAAACAACACTAACAGGTAGTAGACCCGATCAGTTGTAGCTTCATTCATAAGTAGGGTGTCGATCACTAAGAGCGAGAGCGTTAATTCTTAATTATCAGTATTTTAGTTATCTATGTTAGTACTAAATTAATCCAATTTATGTTAAACCTAAGATAATCCTAAAACTAACGCAAGGGGGTTTTTTCAGCCTGAGAGACTTGCACAGGTTTTACGGTAACTTAGATCAATTTAAGACACAATAACACACACAAGCAGACAGACAAAAGATAGAAGAGCGGTCTAGCCAAATATAAGAAAAATGTATTAACCAAGATTAATCCAATTAAAATGTTGGTTTGTTTATTTAGTGCAATGAGTGCTTATCTCGAGGCGGCATATCATTCCTAAATTTAGGCGGGACTTCTTTCTAAAACCTAGACACGTAGAATTTTGTCACAATTAAACGCATCGGCATAAAGCATCCTTTTTGCTGATTATAATCTATCTTAGGTGATTAATAATGGTGATCTTATTAAACCCTAGCTCATAAAGACTTTACCAACTTACTGCTTAATGGCAATTTATATTCTATTAGTCCACTGTCCAAATCTTTACCAAAGAAATCAGTATGTTATTTATTGATCCTAGGTCACCTGCTAGTCCAACTTGTTCATATATCCCAAAGTAAAGATAGGGCATTAATTGTGGTCCTATTGATCTGGATATATAAATCACTATATGGAGAGCCATCTCGGCATCTAGCTAACTTGGTCGGTATTACTAGATCCAGTTGAATGATAGGTCGCATAAAAAAGCACGTAAACAAGTATGAATTGATAAACATAAACAAGCAATCAACGATAAATTAAGCATTCGATATAAACAAACCAAACATTTAAATCTTCATAATCCTGGCTAATACCCAAGGGTATTAGCCCTTAATCATTGTAAGCAATACAAAAGTAATAATCTAACCAAGGTAAACTAACCGAGTTAAACGAATGATACCAAAAATTGAATGATTACAAGAGTGTAAGAGAATACAAGGTGTTTCTTATGGAATTACTAGCTTCGCTTGACCTCTTCTACTCTTCTTGTCTTCTAAAAATCGACTTTTGTGGTTAGGGTATCAAAAATATGATCAAGCACATTAAAAACCCATTTTTTGGATTTCTATTTATACTATCTGGAATTTGGTCGATACGGCGTATCGAGATAGTTGGATATGGCGTATCGGGGTTTTTTTGGAGTAGGGACCACGTTCGATATCTTCTAGAGTATTTTGTTTCTTTATCTTGAATACGGCATATGGATTTTTCCTGGATACGGCGTATTGGACTTTGTATCTTCGTGGTTTCTTATAAAATGCATGCACAGATACGCCATATCTTCCTTGATGGATACGGCGTGTAGGATGTCAGAACAGTAATCTTCAAATGTCTGCCTTTTAGCTAATCTTCACCAAGTACTCCATAATTACTGCAAATCTCAAATATAAACGATTAAGTAACAATTCTTGCAATAATTATACAAAATAAGTTATTTACATGGGATAAATGATGCTATAAAAGTGATGTTATTTGATGTCATCAAATATGTAAATAAGTAGTGTAGGACTAGTAATAGACATATATAGTGTTTGAGTACGAATTTTTAAAAATTTCTTAGTAAATTCAAAAAATTTCAAACTAACGTACTCAAAACACCATATAATACCCTCATAAATTGAGGGGGAGCATCAAAATGTACCCAATAAAAAGGCATGATATATAACTAGAACATTTTTCTCTCTAAATAATATTCATACATATTTGTATCAATTGATATTCAAAATATCAAGAGATTTGACTTTTTTGATAAGGGGAGAAAATGATTAAAATATATATAACTTGTAAAATGTGATCTGAATGACTCTAGTGTAGCTTCGTCCTCGTATATGCAAAACATTTTTGGTTATCGATGCATATATGTATGCGGAGCAATTTTTAAAGGGGTTAGTGATGAAGTCTTGGTAAGCATTGAATGGGTTAAAGAATGAAAAAGAAAAGTTAAGATAAAGGGTGAAAATAAAGAAACCCTCCTTACACTTAGGCAGAAACCAAGTCAATACATATGCTATCAGAAACACTAAGTTGTTGTCTGGTATTAAAGATAGTCATCATGGACCTAGTAATGCGATGCACAACCCTCCCCAGCCACTCAGGGTCTCTCAAAAGACTCTTGTTTCATTTCTCACAGAGATTAAACATATTTCTATCGACTTTCTCACTCCGAGTTAGTTGGTATTGAAAAGGTGGCAGTCTGCTCTAGCCTTCGATTACTAAAACCAAATGTGCACTATTGAGTCTAGAGCCATAAAGAGATCATCTATAAATCTTACTAGGACACTATTCATATATATTTGTTGTTCATACACTATGAAAACAAGTAATATCTTAAGAGTCCTATGCATTATCCCTGTGATAATTGCCCGAACATCATAGTGGTACCTAAGTATTTACAATGACGATGGAAATCCTTCTAGAGCCAACATCAAACAAGCTCTGCGGTAGGTGACTTGTGAGATCCTATATGCATCAAACTTGTGACACTGGATATTAATTTGGTCTAGACTATGAATTGACGGTTGACAAATTTTGAAATGCATAAAACTCTCAATGTGTCGCAAAATCACTTTAGCAAGTAACACGTCGATTGATTTTCAAATTAGTTTTTGATTTAATAAGTGAGACTTTATCTTATTGGTTCACTCATACCGTGTTGTCTGCTTTGAGACGCTCTGGTAATGAGAATGGCTAGTGTAGTTGCAAAACCCTGTCACGGAGATTCTTTAGAATTCTTCCTGATCACAAGCAGTATTTATACTGATTAACGGGAGATCGTGGTTATTGTAACTGTATTCGACAAAGTGACAAAGACACTTTCATCCATATATGTTGTTTATCACTAACCCATTCATGTAGGTAATCTCGATGGCAGTCGCAGCTGGTTTAAGACAAGTTAAGATTCATAGCCACATGCTCATACTCGACCGACATATGTAAAGACATTATGAAAGCTCAAGTACATGTTTCAAGACTTCTACTACTCTGATATCGCACGTCCTTCTTGAAGTAACAAAATATAAAGTTAAAGAACTTCAAGAAATATGAAAATACAAGCTTTCAAGAATAAGAACAGTATGAGCATGTCGGTCCGAAGGTTACAAGTACACAAGATGGCAAAAGATCACAAGATGATGATTCAAGATTATGTTCGGCTGATGATCTCAAAGAAGCTCAAAATCACATGCAAGTCAAGCTTAAAGGAACAAGATCAAGCCTAAAGTCTAAAGATCACTACGCATATCACAAGTTGAAAGACAAAATTCAAGACCACAAGCAAAGACCGAAGACATTCGTAGAATTCTAAGTTTAAGATTTTTGTAAAACGATGTAACCTCCCTTAGGGGAAGATTGTTAGGAATCAGGAAAAGACTCGGTCACTCCTAAAATACGTAGCTCGTAAGTCTTAAATAGTTTTTGGAACATTATTAAGCTAGTTGGGCCAAAGCCCATAAAAAGCCCACAAGGCCCAAGTGAGCCATGGCCTTTATGATGTATAAATACCCTCTCCATAGCTTGGAGAGGGTATTGGTTGGTTTTATTCTCACACACACTAGTAATATAATATTCTCTCTTTCTTTCTCTCTCTAGAAACCTTCCTACCATCTCTTTCTCTCTCTAGTTTCTTCATTGATTGGTTAAGTGTTTAGATAAAACACATATTCTACAATTTACTATAAAGAACTACACAATCATAAGTAACATGATATACACAACAATCCACACAATAATGATCCCAATACAAGTATAAAGGTAAAGCAATAAATGTAAAGAAATAAGTAAAGTGAAAGGTAAAAGAAAATGCAAAGTGTATACGATGATTTATAGTGGTTCGGTCATGAAGCTCCACTTCGACCTACTCCACTCCCCGAGTATCCAACTCGATAGTTACTTTAGTAATCAACAAGCTCCCTTTCGATGGAGAAAACCTTATAACGTTGCTTACATTATTTTCTGACACTTAGCTAGATGTCAAGTTCTTCTTTGGGTACAACCAAACCAGTTATGTTTTATGGCCCAACATAACAAACCTTGTGTTTTATGGCCTAAACACATAAACCTCGTCGCTTACATTATTTTATGACACTAAGCTAAATGTCGAGTCCTAATATTAGCTAGAACCAATCTACCACTTCACCAATGTATTTTAAGGCCTAAAATACTAACCAACACACAATCAACCCTTTCGAATATATACGTCATTCGGATCTACACACTACTAAATATTGGAAGAGATGGACTCAATTTATATGTAACACATGTTACAAATGGACTAACTAGACTACATAACTTCGTATCTTGACGATGATAAAAGTTCTTCTCTTGCACTTGAGGGAAGAAGGAAAGGATAGAAGATTGGATCATATTTAAACAAGATTAAACAAGTTAAATGATCAAAGAATTTAGAGAGATTTAGTGAGATCTAAAGAGAGAAAGAACTGAAAGAAATCTGTGTAAAAGGTTAAGAAATAGTTGGAAATGAGCCACTATTTATAGAAGCTAGAAAACAGTGTGTCAAACAGTGGTGGCCCCCAGATATATTAGGGGGACGCCTAGTATTTAAGGGAGCTGCCCCGACAGACATTCCTGTTTTTGTCTTCTTGTGGTGAAATATTAATCTGGTGAAAATCTAACTTGTTTTAAGGGGAAAATGGCCAGATTTGAATTTTGAAATAATTACCACATAAAACATTTCTTTATAATTTAAAAATAATTTGTCTAATTAATTTTTAAGAAATTGTTTTGTTACATTTATAAAAATATAAAGTTTAAGACAAAAACTTATTTTTTTAATTATCCTATAAGTTTAATGTTTGTTTGTACATGCCTTATGTGATTTACGTCGGGTGTAAAACAATGTCCATCTTGATGCAGACTTGTGACGTCGAGAGATGTTGATGCATGTATACATTGATGATTTGTGTAAACGAGTAACTTACATTCTTTACGTTACGTATTACAAGTTATATGTTTGTCATCACCAAAACATAAAGAGACCGTATAAATTAAATATCATAATATTTGCACTAACATTATCTATATACTGATAGTCTACAATCCATTGAACCATCCTATGGAAATAGCACGTTATTTGTAATCCTAAGATACTTTAGTCTACCATTCACATAACCAAAAGGCAGAACCAAGACTTTATTTATAATCCTATTTGATCCAGATATATAGATAAGCTGTATGTAGTATTTATCCTAGACTCTAGTCTACAGCCCAAATAATGATTAGTTACAGCGCTTTATTTGTAATCCTAGACCCAGTTGAATGATAGATGAACACATAATCAAGCTATAAACGGGTATGAAGTGATAAACATAATTTAACATGCAACGAAAGAGTACACAATCGACATAAACAAATCAAAACATCAAATTATCATAAACTTGGCTAATACCTATAGGTATTAACCCATAGTCATTGTAATAATACACAGTATCATAGAAGAACGATTAAGGTAAAGAAAATGTTACGTTAACCGAACGCGTATAGCAGAGTATAAAGATTACAAGAGTTTTTCTAGTGAATTGATGCACTTGCTGGACCTTCTTGACCTCTAAAATCGTCTAAGAATTGTACTTGGTGGTTAAAAGCTTCTATTAACTCTTGAAAACTGAATGTAGGGTTTTCTTTATATATGCTTTGAAATCATGTCGATGCGCCGTATTGGAGGGGTCTAATACGGCGTATTGGGGGGTCTTCAACGTGGGCTCCACGATTATAATATTTCTGGAATAATCTTCAACCGCCACTAAATATGGCGTATTGAGGCTCATGGATACGGCGTATTGGATGTAAAACGTGATTGTTCTGAATAATGACCAAAGTATCTTATATGGCGTATCTGCTGATGCGAATATGACGTATTCTTCAAAGTCAGGCAATGGTCTTGAATTCGTTTAAGTCTTAAGATACGGAGTATTTTTCTAGAATGATACACCATATTCTTCAGATTTAATAGACTTTCTCGAACTTCTTCATTTATGCTCCAAACACGTTCTTTTATCCATCTTTCGCCAATTGCTTTATAATAGCTGAAATTCATAAAGATAAGCAATAAGTATCAATTCCTATACAAAATAATATAGAACGAGCAATAAAAGGGGATAAATGATGCCAATAATATGACGTTATTTGATGTCATCACTAGTATTCCTTTCTCCCTTGATTACATTTCCCATTTCTTTTACCTCATTTATTTTGTTGCATTATTAAAATAAAACCAGCTATTAAAAACGAGACAATTTAAGTTAAAAGACATAAACCCTAAGCTCTTGGGATGACCTCAGATTTACCAAAATCTACACTATAAACGATCGGGTTCTCTTCCCCTTAGTTCGTTGTAGACCATGGGTAGACGAGTTTTAGAATTTAAAACTTGGTGATTAATTTAAATAAAAATATGCATCAGGTGTGGTGATTTTTATGCTCGCCGAATCCTAGGTGGAAGCCACTCGACATCGCCGAATGCTCGCCATCACACCACCATCAATCGCCGAAAGGGTGTGCGCCGTGTACACGGTGAGGTAAAAGACAAAAAAATTATACCGTTGTAATTCAAACGGTTAGTTTTTAAAATATAATTTTATTTTGAAATTTATCCCCTCTTTACACTATATATATCTCCTTCATTTCATTTTCAAAACATGTTATCTTCCTATAACGTTCTATATCTCTCAACACAAAAAAACGTCTCAAGCTCTAAATGACGGGTATTTTACTTCTTTTATCAATACGTCTAACCCGCATCACTCGTCTTCCTCCAACCCGTCTACATTATCATCATAATACTCAATTTTTTTCTCGCAATACCAATAATATCCTCCTTTTGGTACTCTATATAATATGCCCCAAATGACACTCGAATAATTTTATCAACAACAACAAGCTTTTCCGAACCAACAACTCAACAACCAATTCAAAAATCTTCATCATCAAAGAAATGCGCCACCACAATAATTTCAACCAAAATAATCACGATCCTAATACTTTCGACCACAACAATCACAATCACAATCACACTTGTGTGAATCTTAACAATCACAACAAACACACCCATAACCACCACCAAAAGAAACCCGCGAACAACGATGTAGAGGAAAACAAGCCGTGAAAGATTCAAAAAACAAACACGGTGGATTTCAACAATGACGAGGAAGATTTGTTACGGACGATGCAACGTTAGACATGCGAGAAAGAAACATTGCTATGCGAGTGTTGGGTCAAAGTTTCCAAGAACAATAAGATCGGAGCCGACCGAAGCGACGACTAATTTTGGTGGCTGGTTATATAAGATTTCAACAAAGCTACTGTGGGATTAAAAGACTTCATGATGATCTTGAAGATACTGCTGCTAAGGTTTGTGTTACTACTACTAAGCTAAAGTTAGTGTTGTTCATTAACTTTAATGAAAAATATGCTAAATAGTTAGTACTACTGGTGAAGATTGAAGAAAATATTCTAAGTTGTTACTACTTCTTGTACACAGTTAATGTTAATGGTGTATAAGTTACTACTGCTGGTGTTAGAAGTTAATGCTGCTAGTACAAAAGTTATAAATGCTCAAAGATTAAGATTGCTGAAAGAGTTTCTACTGTCAAGGGATGGATAAAGACAGAAGAAAGGATAAGGATTGATTGGAGATCACATTACTTACGTGATAAGTATTATTTATTTATAGAATAGATCATAGAGAATATTTTAAGTTTTAAGAATATATTGTAAATCAACTAGGACTCCTTGGTGTATAAAAGGATGTCCTAGGGATTAGAGTTTAATATAAAAAAAAATCATCTACACAAGCACCAAAAATGAGTCATTCATAGAATTGTCATAGCTTTAAGGTTTTGTAACCCTAAAACTAAGAGAGTATTCGTATTATTTGTAATAATAATATTGAAGCATTTATTGTTGAATTATATTGTTTTGTGTTACTATTTTATTGAAGAATTCTTCTTATATTAAAGATTAGTTTCCACATAATCTTTAGTATTATCAAACAAAGTTTCTTAATTAAGTTGTGTTAGATTTATCTAGCATAACTAAACCTTAAAGAAGCTTAAGGAATTCGATCATTAGAAGTTAATTAGGATCAACAAGTGGTATCAGAGCTTGTTGCTTTGAGAAACTTTGCTAAGAAGACATGGATCAAGATTCTGCACACATGGTGGCTTTATCCAAGGTTCTAATGCTCAAACCTGGCGAGTTTGAGATCTGGAGGATGAGAATTGAATAATACATCTAGATGATTGACTATGCTCTATGGGAAGTCATAGAGAATGGAAACTCTACACCAAAAACAACAGTTGTGGAAGGTGTTGAGAAAGTAATACCTCCTACAACTACTGAAGAGAAGGCCACGAGAAGATTAGAAGTAAAGGTCGTAAGTGCTTTAATGATGGGCATTCCCAATGAACATCAGTTAAATTTTAACTCCATTAAGGATGCTAAGTTATTAATAGAAGCTGTTGAAAAAATATTTGATGGGAATGAAGCTACAAACTTTTGATAGGCTTCAAAAGCTTGTAAGTCAGTTGAAGCTTTTGAGTGAAAAGCTTTCACAAGAAGATGTGAATCAAAAGTTATTAAGGAGCTTGTCATCTGAGTGGAACACACATGCTGTTGTATGGAGAAATAAAGCTAAGATAGAAACAATGAGCATAGATGATCTCTATAACAACCTAAAGGTGTAAGAACCAGAAGTTAAAGGAATGTCTAGCTCAAGTTTAAGTACACAGAACATGGCTTTTGTGTCCTCATCAAATAACAACTCTGGCAGCACTAATGAAGTAGTTAATACTGCTAATAGAGTTTCTATTACTAACACTCAAGTTAATACTGCTAACTTCTTAAATGTTGATAACTTGAGTGATTCTGTTATTTGTGCATTCCTTTCTAGTCAGCCAAATAGTCCTCAACTTGTTACTGAGGACTTACAACAAATTCATCTAGATGATATTAAAGAAATGGATTTGAGATGGAAAATGGCCATGTTGACTATGAGGGCTATAAGATTCTTGAAGAATACTAGAAGAAGGCTTACGGTAAATAGCAATGAGAATACTGGCTTTAACAAGTCTAAAGTGGAGTGCTACAACTACCACAAGAATGGACATTTTGCTAGGAAGTGCAGAGCTCCAAGGAATCAAGACTACAAGAACAAGGAAAGCACAAGAAGGATTATGCCTATAGAAACATCCACTTCCACAGCTTTGGTGTCATGTGATGGTCTTGGTAGGTATGACTGGAGTGATGAGGCAGAGGAAGGACCTAATTATGCACTCATGGCTTACTCATCTTCAAGTTTTGACTCGGAGGTATCTAACAATTTAAATTGATTAAAATCTTATTTGAAAACTTTTGAAACTCTTAAATCTCAATATGATTAAATAGATAAAGATTTTAATAAATCTGAGTTACTGGTACTAGCCTATAAGACATGATTAGAGTCAGTAGAAGAGAAACTTGAATTTTATATGGAAAATGAGTCTATTTATTCACAAGATATAAAGGTCTTAAAATTTGAAATTGAATGTAAAGATTTAGCTATCAGATAGCTTAGGAAGAAGCTAGAAATAGCTCAAAAAGAAAAAGATAGCATTCAATTTAATGTAGATAAATTTGAAAATGCATCTAAAAGTTTAAACAAGCTCATAGAGTGTTAGATTGTTGATAATTGCAAGAAAGGTTTAGGCTATGAAAAATATAATGCAGTTCCACCTCCTTACACAGGAAACTTCATGCCTCTAAAACCTGACTTATCATTTACTGGCTTAGAAGAGTTTACAAGTGAGCCTGTAGTTGAGAACAATGAAGCTATGGCTAGTGGAGCAAAGCCTAAAGCAGTTAGGAAGAATACTAGTGCTCCAATTGTTGAGGATTGGGTGTCAGAAAGTGAGGAAGAAGATGTGACTCGACCTAAAATTGAAAAGAAAACAGCTAAGCCTAGTTTTATTAAGATAGACTTTGTCAAAGCTAAACAAACAAACAAAACTAATATGAAAACTTCTAAACAAGTTAAGCACAATAGGCAAAACACTCACATTCCTAGAGGCAATCAAATAAACTGGAATAATATGATGTCTTAGAGACTAAGAAGTAATTTTGAGATGTTTAACAAAGCTTGTTATTTGTGTGGAAGTTTTGATCATTTACAGGATGATTGTAATTATCAAAGGGTGGTAAAACCTGTTTGGAACAATGCTAAAAGGGTGTATAGTCAGAATTTTGCCAAAAAGACTCACCCCTACCCTAAAAAGAACATGGTTCTAAGAGCAGAACTAATGAAGTCTGGCTTAGTATTAGTTAATATTGCTAGACAAGTTAATGCTGCTCACTCAAAAACAACAGTGAATGCTACTAGACCAATGTCATATCTTTATAAAACAACACATTCAACTGTTAAGAGGCCTATTCATAAGAATACAGCATTTAAAAACAGTAATTTTAATTAGAGGGTTCATACTGTTAGGGATAAAAATGTTAATACCACTAGGCCAAAAGCAGTAGTTAATGCTGTTAAGGGAAATAATGTTAATGTTGTTAAGGCTTTAGCTTGTTGGGTTTGGAAACCAAAGACAAAAGTTTTAGACCATGTTTTTAAACACAACAATGCATCAACCATCCTAAAAAGGTTTGATTATATTGATGCACAAGGTAGATCCAAGTTAGTGATGGATTGGGTCCCCAAAAGAAACTAATTTTCTTATCTAATAAGCAGGGCAATCCACAAATGGAGTTACAAGATAAAGGAATAATTGATAGTGGTTGCTCAAGACACATGATAGGGAACATGACCTATCTAACAGACTATGAAGAGATAGATGGAGGATATGTTGCTTTTAGAGGGAACTCTAAAGGAGGGAAAATCACAGGAAAAGGTACCATTAAAACTGGTAATCTAGATTTTGAAAATGTGTATTTTGTGAGAGAGTTAGAGTTTAATCTCTTTAGTGTCTCACAAATGTGTGATAAAAAGAATAGTGTTCTTTTTAATGACACTGAATGTATTGTTTTATCTCTAAACTTTAAGTTAATTGATGAAAGTCAAGTTTTACTTAGAGTTCCTAGAAAGAACAATATGTATAGTGTTGATTTAAAGAACATAATTCCTAAAGGGGGTTTAAATTGCCCACATCTAATGAATCTAAACTTTGGCATAGAAGGCTAGGTCACTTAAATTATAAAACTATGAATAAATTGGTTAAGGGAAATCTTGAAAGAGGTTTACCTTCTAAACGTTTTGAAAATGAACAAACATGTGTTGCCTGTCAAAAGGGAAAGCAGCACAGAGCCTCTTGTAAGTCCAAAACAGAGAACTCAATCAGTCTTGCTTTATATTTGTTGCATATGGACTTGTTAGTCCAACATTTGTAAAAGGCCTTATGAAGAAAATGTAGTTGTCACGGATGATTATTATAGGTTTACATGGGTTTTCTTTCTAGCTACTAAGGATGAGACTAGTGGCATTCTTAAGTCCTTTATAACTGTGATAAAAAATCTAGTAGATCATAAGGTTAAGTTGATTAGATGTGATAATGGGGCTGAGTTCAAAAACAAAGAGATGAATCAGTTTTGTGAGATGAAAGGCATTTTAAGACAATATAGTGTAGCCAGAACTCCTCAACAAAATAGAGTTGTTGAGAAGAGAAATAGGACACTAATTGAGGCTGATAGGACTATGCTAGCTGATTCTAAGTTGCCAACTACTTTTTGGGCAAAAGCAGTTAATACTGCTTGCTATGTGCAAAATAGAGTGTTAGTAGTTAAGCCTCATAACAAGACCCCCTATGAACTTTTTCATGGTAGAACACCAACTTTAAGTTTTATGAGACCATTTGGGTGACCTGTTACCATTCTTAATACCATAGATCAGTTAGACAAATTTGATGGTAAGGCTGATGAAGGTTTCTTTGTTGGATACTCTTTGAATAGTAAAGCCTTTAGAGTATTCAATAGTAAAACAAGGATAGTGGAAGAAAACTTGCATATTAGGTTTAGTAAGAGTACACCTAATGTTGTAGGTAGTGGACTAGATTGGCTATTTGATATTGATGCACTAACAAGAACAATGAATTATGAGCCAATTGTTGCAGGAACACAGTCTAATAGTTTTGCAGATACAAAAGCAAGTGATAATGCATGTCAAGCTAGAAAGGAGATAGAATCTGTCAAAAATTATATTTTGCTACCATTATGGCCTGCTGATCTACCATATTCCCAAGATCTAAAGAGTTCTCAAGATGATGGATCCAAACCTTCAAGTGATGATGGAAAGAAGGTTGATGAAGATTCAAGAAAAGATAGTGAAGGTATTGATCAAGAGAAGGAAGATAATGTTAACAGCACTAACAATGTTAATACTGCTAGCACAAATGAAGTTAATG
>BQNB010021635.1:0-64006 GCA_026074375.1 Tanacetum coccineum | reverse complement strand
ATCCATTCTATCTCTAACATCTCAACCCACATCTCACTCTTGTTCTTGGTTTGATCATAAGATTACTAGTATTCTACAATAGAGAAGATACATCCTTGAGTCTGTGCCTTTCTTGTAAGTGAACTTATCAAATTCATCATACAGCTTGCACTCACGTTCTTGTTTTGTTAATGACGTTCCTTGCATTAGCAGTTTAATCTTCTCCCAAAGATCCTTTGCCACACGATGTTGACTCACAAGAGCATAGATTTCAGTTGGTAGGCCTTGGAGAATGATGTTTATAGCTTTGATATCGCAATCTGCTTGAATGGCTTCAGCTGGAGTTAGTTCAACATATTCCTTAAGCCTTGTTACTCCATCCTCAGTGATTGAAGGCCAAACAAGTGGTCCTTTTTCAACAGATGCAAGAATCATTCTTCCATGTGGTCTATTCATCATATAAAGTTCCATTCTGCTTTTCCATGAATCATACAAGTGTTTTTCAAGCATCGGTGGTTTGTTGTCTCCTCCAGAAAGAAGTGATTTATCAGCAAGAGTCGTCATTGTGGTATCAAAAAGATTACAAATTGATCGATCGGTGGTAGAAAGAAATTGTGTTTGGTACGTGATTGTTGAGTCTTGAAACGAAACTACACGGGATTTTACAATTCTTGACAAAACCGGGAAAACAAGTGTTTGTTTCACGGGATTTTACAAGTCAAAGAAATAACCGTATAATTTAAAAAATCGAGTTTGTTAAGATTAAATTAAATTTATTTTCACTAGTTCGGTTTGGATAAAGGTCTTTAAGTTTCTTATAGAAGGCGGAGGTTGAAATAATACGACGAGCGGAAATAATACTGGTCAATTAAGAAGTATAAAGATCAAAGCGTTAGTAATGATATATTTCTCCAATTTAAATCTTTTGATCAAAGCAAAAACCAAAACATATTAACAAATCGAGTTTGTTAAGATTAAATTTATTTTCACTAGTTCGGTTTGACAAAAAAAACAAGCTAGTTCGGTCCAACTCGTTCGGTTCTCCTCGTTCGGTCCTACTTGTTCGGTCCTGCTAGTTCGGTTATCACTAGTTCGACTGTCAAAGTACACCTAGTTCGGTCCTACTAGTTCGGTCCTGCTTGTTCGGTTGTCACTAGGAAAGAACTCGTTCGGTTGTCACTAGGAAGGAACTCGTTCGGTTGAATGATTCATTGTCACTAGTAAGGAAACTCGATCGGAACACAAACTAGATTATGCTAGTATTCGGGTTGACAACGAATCGCTACTCGTTCGGATTTCCCTTGTTCGACCAACTCGAATCGTTCCACATACGAAACTCAAATTTCAAGAGACTAAAAAAAACACATTTTAATGGTTTATTAGAAAAAATTCTTATCAACTAGTATTATTAACCCTATATTGATACAAGAAAAAATTGAAAAACTTTAAGGTTTTTTAAGCCAAAAAATTTGAAATCACTAATTTGCTCTTAGTAAAGGTTTTTGAACACTAATCAAACACAAAAACTAAACACACCACTCCATGGCTCTTGATACCAATTATAGAATACTAGTAATCTTAAGATCAAACCAAGAACAAGAGTGAGATGTGGGTTGTGATGTTAGGGAAAGTGGTATGTGTTTAATTACACATACCTTTTACCTTTAAAAACGAGCTAAAATAACCAAAAACGGACTTAAAATGCCAAATATACGCTTGTTTTGCTAATTGTATTGTGTAGGAACGGATATCTAAGAAAAGGACGAAAAACAAAGCCAAAACGACAAAACCGGACTCGGAATGGAAAAGCAGGAAAAAGACAAAGTCAAAGTCCAAGCCCAAGCCTGAAAAAGTCAACAGAAAGTCAGAAGCCCAGAGTCGACCCCTAGTAAGCCAAAAGTCCAGAAATATAAGGTTTACAAGGGACTAAACTTGTAAATGCCTAACTTCAAAAAATTAAATTTTATAACAAGAAATCAAGAGCAAAAGAAGAGAAGGGATGAGAAGAGCGTGGTCGATTGATGGGTGGAGTAAGATGTGTGGAATGTAACTACAGTCGAGTGTTTGTGGAGACTGGGAATATGCGGAGGGGCGGGAGGGCCAGGCCAGTAGAGGATCACACACATTTTACGGGAAACGCGCTCACTGTGCTAGTACGTGTAGCTTTGTGGGCATAAGTATGTGTACTCACGATTAACCATGTTGGGACTTGTTTTGCCAAGTCCCCAAAACTATAACAACACAAGGACCATGGATGCAATCAAACAAAACACCATGAGGGGCCATTATTGCCAATTCCCCAAACATACACCCTGTTACCCCTAACCCTTTTTTACCCAGTTTAACCCAAAAACCCCTTTCCCGCCATTTTCACTGTACACCTTTCCCTTTCACGTTTTTCCCTGCAACTCCTAATACACAAAGAACAATCCCCTCTCCCTACCTCCACTAAAACCCCATCACATGATACCATGCCATGTTGGCAATCCGGGTAAATTTTAGCACCAAAAGCCGAATCAAAGGCCGAGATTAAATGGATTGGAGACCAAGAAATTTGAAGGGCTCAGATTGGTTATTTGTTTGCTCTCACAGAAGAAACACAACTAGCACAAAGCCTTAAAGACTGGACATCTATAAAAGAAAAGGAAGGATGAACAGAGGAGGGAGTAGTTAGTAGTTAGAGTTTAGTTCAGTTAAATTTTGTAATTTTCTTCTTAGTTTTCGTTTACTGTTCATCATTAAGCATTTTAATCTTTCAATACAGTTGTGCTTATTGTTTTTAATCTTGTACATTTCTTTTAAAAGTAATCAAGCAAGTTTAGTTGAGTTTGTTTTCAAATGTTCATGTTTTAAGCTGTTTTTAGCTATTAAGCTTGTAATAAGCTCAAAATAGCTTATTTTGTTTTCTCATGTTCTAAAGTTGTTCAAATTTGGTTAAAGCCTTTCTAGATACTGATTTTGCTTATTTTGATTCAATAAAGTTCATTTGCATTCAAGTTCATCCAAATTTGGAAGCTTATGGAGTAATAAGCTAATAATAGCTTATTGAGCTTAAAAGCTTAAAGGTTTAGAGGCTAGGTAGCCATTAGTTTCATTTTTATTTAGCCACTCACTCACAAGAGAGCTTAGTTCTGAGACTACAAATTTAAGTTCATTTCTAATTTTACTGTAGAATTAGCTTTTTCATGTCAGCTTATTGAATTATCTTTGTTTATGCTTAATCCATGCTTAGAATTACTTAATTAAGTTTATGAAATTTTTAAACGTCTTTAAGTAATTTAACTAAGAATCAATTTAGTCCTAAATTTTCTATTCTGTCATTGTTAGTATAAAAAGGTTTGAGGAAGTAACTAGCTTATTTCTAAAATAAGCTGTAGATTTTAGTTTTAAGAGTATCTTAAGTAGTGAATCCTAGTGTGTAGTAGATAAAAGGATTTAGCTGTATAGTTTTTAAAATAGTTTTTAGTACATTCAATTTGGGACAGAATTGTAAAATAGTGATTGGGATAATGCATCTTTGGCCTCTTATAAGTCAAATGAAAACTGTCAAAACTCTATACAAAGTTGAGTTTAGTCATATTAACAAGTAAAAATAGAATTAGAAAGTTAGTTTAATAATATGTCAAAGTTTTTGAGCATAACATACTTGTCCTAGCACCAGACAGTTTTAGTGTAATTAAAATTTTGTAGTAAAGTGATTTACATCTTTCTAGAATACAAACTTGGTTAGTTTATCATTTAGATACATTAAGGTAGTAGTTTATGATTTTTAGTCACGTATTAATGGATTTACACTTGGATTATTTACCAAGTATATCAGCAAAGGCAGCAGCAACAACAGTTAATACTGTTGTTGCTCTTCTACTTTTTAGTCATATTTTTTAGCTCTTGTGATTAGAAGTTAGCTTGTAGTATTAAGAACCTTTGTTAGAACTCCATTAGTTTTACAAAATTCATCATTTAGATTTCATTTTAAGCTTTTAAGTTTAGCTTATTTTTCCTGCAAAAAGTAGTGTAGCAGTTCACTAGAGTCTAGCTTATATTCTTTTTGAATTATTCATTCTAGTTGAAATTTGAAAAACCTTTTATCTAGGTTTTAGCTTTATAATCCATAGAATAGCCTTATTTGTGTAAATTTTAGCTCTAGGAATCATTTTGAAATATAATAGCTTAAAAGGAAAAGCTTAAAAACAATATAAGCTGAAACTTCAACTTTTAATATCATTTTTTCTTGATCGTACGTTTTGCTTTGGATACAACTTAGCTACTGATCTTGTTAGATATACTTAGTACACATCTTAGGGTGTTTATAGCTTCTTTTAGTTTTCATTTTCATGTAGTAATAAGCTAGAAATAAGCCATTAACTAGAAAAGTTAGTTAAAGCCTTGTTTCTGTAACATATTTTAAAATGATTATTTTCTAGCTTATTCAGTTGATAAAAGTAGCAAGTGCCTTTGTTAAAGTTGTAGAGAATAAGCTCCTTTATAACTTCGTAGTTTTAAGTTTTAGCTGAAATTCACTTTTTCAATAAGCCAAAAATAAGATCGCAGGGTTTAAATTGTATTATCTTGATAGTTAAAGGGTACACGTTTGCACCAGAGTGTAAATTTCCACAAGTTTTCCCGCCTACCCTTTGTTTTCGTTTATTACACTTTCTACCCTGTCTTTTAGTAATAATAAAATAGGTTTAATATTTTTAGAATTAGTTTTAAAAAATTAGGGTTTATACTTTAATAGATAAAATTAGAGTTTAATTAGTTTATAAAATTTGGGCATTTTTATATCATTTCATTTCTGCACACTTAAAGTAGTTAAAAAGCATTTTTCTTTAATTTTCCAGTTAAATTTGTAATTTCTAGGAATTAAAATAGATTTTAGGTAATTTCTTTTTCTTAAATAAATCATAGAAAATAGAAAAATAGTTGAATTTTTTTAATTCTTTTTGTAATATTTTGCTTTTTCAGTCTACTATTTTTGAAAAATATAAATAGAATTTTAGTTTTAATTTTTAGAAAAATTTTATTTTTAGTTAATTCATTTTTCTTAAAGAATTCATAGAAAATTCAAAAATAGTTAAAAATTCCAATTTTTTTCCCAAAAATTCTTTTAAATTATGTGATTTTAGGTATATAAAATTTGTTTAAAAGTAGTGCCTAATATTTTAAACTTCAAGTTTTAGCTCACTTTTTTACTTTATTCTGTGTATAAATTTCGTGCTAGTTAATTGTTTTTAGTTTGTGCTATTAAATTTGTAGTGTAATTCAAAATTCAAAAATCCTTTATCAATTCTTGACTGTATCGATTCTCCAGCACAGCCTCGTTGGGGATAAACGACCCGGGAACATTCTATACTACTTCTCGGTATTATTGATTTTGTCTCTAGACTATCCTTACTATATATATTTTATATTTTATTATATATTATATGTATTTTAAGGTGTAGTTTGGACGGATCAATTTTTGGCGCCGTTGCCGGGGAGGCTGTGAAAACGATTATCGTTACGTTTGACAATTTGTGTTTGAATCTGTGAATATTTTCTTTTATAAACATATAAAAAATACAAAAATATTTTTCATTTTCTTTTATTAGTATAATTATCATATAAAAGCAAAAGAAAAACCAAAAATAAAATAAAATAAAAACATTGTCCATAAAAAGAAATAAAATTCACAAATTGGTAAAAATGCCAAAATATAATATTCTCAATTGAGGTATTATCATAATAAATTCCGGTGAACTTGTTGGTTCCCAACTCGAACAAAAGATTTAAAAACTTGCCTTTGTGTCACTTGTGAAATACGGCTCACCTTTAATTGATAAACAAACTATAAGAGGGGTATAAGGAGGGTTGTTCCGAGGAACTACGACCCGAAAGGAGAAGGTTTTTAATAGCTTCGCGCTTTCCCGCTCCTCCGCTCCTTTGTGCGTTTGTCTTTTAAAGAGCTACCGTGAAACGAGTTGACTATTGGTTTAAGTTGTCTTATCTCATTTTGTCCGTTTGTAAAATAGTTGATATTAAAAAATTCGAAAACCAAAAATAATCTCTTTTCTACCGAATCATATAATTCTTTTCATAACCATCTTAATGTTTTAATTCTTATGACGATCATTCGACTATCCGTTTGAATCCGATTACTGATTAAAGAATGCTCGACTTGTGGAGTTTTTGTACACTTCCAGACTTTGTTGTCAAATAAGGTCTTGAAGACAAGAATTCTTGTTCCTAAACCCCTCGAAATTGTGCTAGGTGTGGCACCCCGGTTGAATGGTCCATATTGGGCAAGGATGTTTCTCTTTTACGAAAGAAATATTAAGGTAAAGTTTTGAATGTTAGAATGTTTACAGTATTGTGTGGAAAATGAATTTTTCAAAGACCTTCAAGATGCCTTTCGCGCATCTCAATGACAATACCAACGTTTGTTAATCTCCTCAAGAGCCATATCTTTGGTAATCAGGACCCCAGTGAAAATTCCTCAACCAAGTCCTCACACATTGACCATTGTTGTCACGAGTACGGGTGATTCGTTAGATAGGAATCTTTGTCGTACATGCACATTGTAAGTCTTCTTGTGGGAAAGGTGCTCATTACGGTTATAATTGCCCTCCGAGAGTTCCGATTATCTCTAATCCGGAACCATGCAACACTCAAACCATTAGTGAGCCCCTACAAAACTTACAAAGTTTACAACAACAATGTCTTCTTGGTACATGCCTAAAATGTGGTTGTAATAAATACAATGGAGTATTGGTTTTTATTGTAACAAATGGAACACCAAGCAATTGTTTCAACTCCTACTCGTCAAAAGATTCTCCAAGTGTTGCAAACCATCCTCCACAACCACAATACGTACCATACTCTTGTGAGATACGTGGGAACGATTCTCATTACGGTTACGATTGTCAGCCTCAAGTCCCGTTTGTCTACAATCAGGACCTGTGTTTCAATCAAAACTTTGATTAAATTCCGACAAACTGTCAACCGATTTTTTGCACAACCCATATCCTTGTTGTAAAAATTGCGGGGGACCTCATGAAACTTACCAATGTCAACCAATGAATGAAGACTATTATCATGAGCAAAATTCTTGCTATGATTATAATTCTTTTGGTTTTGACCCATTTCAACCCCCGCAATATACCGTCAATCATCATCTTCATTCTCAAAATTGACACTTCTAAATTCTCAGAATAAGCTTATGGAACAAATAGACAACCTTACGTATTTGGTTGGTCAAGCTTACAATAGAAAGGAAGAGAGAAAAGCGAATTGCTGACGAGCAAGCGTCTAAAGATCCAATATTGTAAGATTTCCATTTGCTATGAGTATGACGAAGATCTGTACCATTGCAATCACACCCGTATTACCAATCGAGAACCCGATAAACCTCTCTAAGTATGGGGGACGAGCATCCCTTGACAACTATTCCAACAACGAAACGACAAAGTAAAAAAAGTCTAAGTGTTGAGGACCTTGTCCCAATCCCAAGTGAGTCCGAGGGTATTCCCGACAAAATGTGTGATGTGCCTCTTTGTGAAAATACCACCCCTCTTAATGCTCTCAATGAACATTCTGAGGTTGTTGTCAATTCTGACGATGATAATTCTTCAGTGAGAGATTCTCCCTACGGTGAGGATATCGATTATGTCGATGCATCATCTCCCGATGTTGAGATCGTCAGCTTAGAGGTGGTGGAGATTGTTGATCCGGAAGTTGGAAGGATTGATGATGACATTCTTTTAACAATCAAAGACGATATCCTTCGTGAAAAATTGTTGAATGTCAATCTTCTTATTGCTAAGATCGATTCATTAAGAGATAATCCTACTCCATCTTCCGAAGTTGTGATCAAGTCTACCTCCACATTTCCTAATCTTTTCTTGGAGGAGACTAACACCTTTGATAATTCTATTCCCGAATCTGAAACTTTTCGCTTTAATCTAGAAGTGGGATATGTCAGTCCCACAACTCATTGTCTGATTATCTCTTTCCTGATTATAAAGCTTTCTACGTTGATAACGATCATTTTAAAGAGAGGAGTAGTGGCAGTACCACTACTCATGTTGATTTTTCTCAATATGATTCGTTTATCTTTGATCTTTCGAATGATCAGTTTCCTCCTGCCGATAGGAGTGACCTTAATCATGAGGAGTTCGCCGATGAACTCACTCATATCATGTCTCTTCCGAATCTTGAATGTTTCAAATTTAAGATTGAGCCCGATCCAGGAGAGTTGACTTCTATTGACCCCGGGATTCGTAAGAATGTGTCTACGACTAATGTGAATGTACCATTAGAGGATGACCAATCACTCTCTCGCTATGTAGTTATGATCTTTCTTCTTTTCTTACGGTACCCGGTTCCCCTCCATATCTTCTCTCCACCAGGAATGAAGATACCATTTTTGATCCCGGCATCTCAATTTATCATTCTTTTATGCCGGATGTATCTCATCGGAGTGGAACTTTCATAAAATTCAATGTTTATCCAAACCGCTTGAATGAAAGTCCGATGATGATTTTATCTTCCACTTGCTCCCCCATGGACCAATGAATTCGGGGTCGAGTCGAGCTTGTGACTCGGTTAACAAAAACAAGGCGCTTCGTGGGAGGCACCCCATGCTTATCAGTAGTAGTAATAAATAAGTGTTTTTGTGTGAGGCTTACATTTTCCATTACCCGTGTTTTGTCCATGTTTTGTGTTGTTTTGTGTTGTATGTCCAGGATTTCCAGGATTGTGAAGACTCTCGTGTTCGCAGTATCCACTCGAGCTTCACATCCTCAGCTTCATTTTGGGAATCCGATATCCTAATCTTATCGACTAACGTTTTATCTTTTGGCACACCTAATAAACGGCCTTAGATTTACGTAGGTACCCCTTTTAAAACATCGAGGACGATGTTTAGTTCTAGTATGGGGGGGATCTTCGATTTGATTTTTGCCTGCAGTCGTTGTTATCACGCAATCCCGTTTTTACCACCAAATTTTTGCAAAAATACCAAAAAAATTGAAAATTTTTAAAAATTTCAAAAATAAAATAAGTGTTTTGTCACAGTTTTGACTTTCCTAATGGGTAGAATGAGAATAATTTTTGACTCGATCGGGCGTGTTGAGCCCTAGCTAGTTCCTCAACTTACCGCTTGTAGGCTAAGCTTTCACGAATTCGATTGCTTCGAATTTTAATAAGGTGAAGAACAAGAAGTGATAGAGTTAAATATAAGTTTATGTGCTGAGCAAGATTCTTCTAAAACTTATATGAGTAACTTGTGGCTTTTTCTCCCATTAGCTTCTAATCCACCTAATCATACGTGCTCAATTCAATTCAACTAAGTCAATCAATGTTTTTAGAAAAAGCTTCAAATTTGTAACCTGATTCTTTAAAGCGAGATTTTTCTGTTTTTAATAATTTGAAAGTTAAAATGCCAAAGAAGCATGAATGAAGTATGAATGCAAAAATGCATGAATATTGAAATTATGCCAATAAAGCATACATTTGATTATATGGAACAAGTAAAAGATGTGTCGTGATATCCCACTCCGCTAACCACGAGGTGGGGGTTCAAACTAAGACATCTTTACTTCTAGGGATTTGGTGTGTTGTGATATCTCACCAGGAAGCGAGGTCTAGGTGAGGGTTCAAACTAAACACCTATACCTAGCCATTGTTAGAAGAAGTAGATGATGAGAATATCCTACTACGGCTCCAACGGGGTTGGTTTTCAAACTAAGAAACATCTTTCTTTGGTTTGTGATATCCTAACTATTTGACGGAGTGCCGAAGGTTAAGGTGTTCAAACTAGCAACGAATTCCTAGCTTTAAAGAACTAATGAATTATAATGAGAATAAGATGCAAAAAGTTCTACAGTTAAAATCTCGTTCTTTAAAATACAAGTTACAATGTCCCATTATTAAAAAAAGTTTTGTTTCATAGAGTTCATGATTCATCTTGAAATCACTACTATGGAAATAAGTTTGAATCATAGGTTGATGAAATGAGTCCACACATACACATCATATATTCTGTTGGGAAGTTAAAAAGTTTCTCAGTCCTAATAATGAGTGCTTAGAATTTAGACATATATTGACAAATGCCTGTTTAATTGCTTGGTTTGGAACTAGTGAAAATCGGGGATGAATGAATTATCCTTTTTGGGGCATTCTCGGATCGAAATGCATCTTTGATTATAATCCCTCAAATTTATTAAATAACGAAAAGCAAAACGTTCTAGAAAATGAAAAATACAAAAAGATGGTAGAATAGGTGTACATAAAAAAATAATGGGTGGAAAGCGGGGGAATTACAAAACTCGTGTGTCCTAATAATCCTCGATGAACCAATAGCTACTTTCGAGGTTATTAGTCGAGGGTGTTCGAGATTCTTAGTTTTCCAAATGCTTACTTCATAGCATTGCGTGAGGACACGGCAATACCTTAGTATGGGGGATTTTGGTATGTGTTTAATTACACATACCTTTTACCTTTAAAAACGAGCTAAAATAACCAAAAACGGACTTAAAATGCCAAATATACGCTTGTTTTGCTAATTGTATTGTGCAGGAACGAATATCTAAGAAAAGGACGAAAAACGAAGCCAAATCGACAAAACCGGACTCGGAATGGAAAAGCAGGAAAAGACAAAGTCAAAGTCCAAGCCCAAGCCTGGAAAAGTCAACCCAAGTCAACCCCGACAAATCCAAAAGTCAACATGTGAAGAAATATAAGTTTGAGGGTTAAAATTGCCAAACCCTAAACTTATATTTAAAGAGGAAAAGAGAAAAATAAAGACAAGGGTGAAAACTGCCTAAATGCCAAAGTTATACTCCAAGGACCAAAACTGTCAAGTCCTCCATCTTATAACCACCAAGGACCACGGGTGCAATTGGTGATATAACTTTTGGGGACTTAATTTGCCAAGTCCCCAAAGTTATTTAACCACAAGGACGAATTGTGCAATGAACCATATAACTTTGAGGGGCCAATTTTGCCCAATCCCCAAACTTCAACCATACAGTTTGAGATACTGTATATCTTCTTCGTTTCCCGCCTAAACCCCTAACCCCACAAAACCTGTCATTTTTGTTGACTTCCCACAAAAATCCAAACCTCTCACAATCCTTAAACCCCACCCCCACATGGATTGCCATGCTGGCAATCCAAACCCACACAAAAATATGATCAAAGGTCCATAGCTGTCGACTTGGGCTTCAAGAAAAATGGAGGGCCAGGATGTGCTTTCCTTAGCACTCTCACAACAAGCACAACTCTTTTATGTGTCTACAAAGAAACACAAAAGGAAGAAGACAAAGAGGAGAGAGACCTAGTCGAATTTTTCCTATTTAAAGTTTTGTAAAAAGCCATTGTGGCGAAGTAGTTCATTTTTAGTTTTTAAAAAGTAGTTTTTAGTTAACTGAAAAATACAAAAAGATGGTAGAATAGGTGTACATACAAAAAAAATTTGGTAAAGACGGGGGATTTTCAAAACTCTTGAGTCTTTAATTTCCTCGATGAACACTTAGCTACTTTTCTGGTTATTAGTCGAGGGTGTTCGAGATTCTTAGTTTTTCAAATGCTTACTTCATAGCATTGCGTGAGGACACGGCAATACCTTAGTATGGGGGATTTTGGTATGTGTTTAATTACACATACCTTTTGCCTTTAAAAACGAGCTAAAATAACCAAAAACGGACTTAAAATGCCAAATATACGCTTGTTTTGCTAATTGTATTGTGCAGGAACGGATAATTAAGAAAAAGACGAAAAACGAAGCCAAGTCGACAAAACCGAACTCGGAATGGAAAAGCAGGAAAAGACAAAGTCAAAGTCAAAACCCAAGCCTGAAAAGACAAAGTACTGTTCTATTGAAGCTTGGATGAATAAGCTATTATGGATGGCTTATTGGGTTATGGCTTAGTTTTAGCTTATTTATAAGCTAAGGGTAGGGAGTTAGAGCTTAATTAGGTCTTCAAAGGATCCTTTATGATCAAAGGATCAAAGGTAAAATTTCTTTCAAATTTTGCTTATTACTGTAGCACAGCTTATTTAGCTTATTTTCAGCTTATTAATATCTTTTTATGCTTATTAGTGCTATTTAATGTTTAAGTATGTTTTTAATGCTCTTTACTTCATTTTCATTCAAGTTATCTAAAACTGCCAAAAATAAGCTTGTACTGTCACTAGCTTATTATCAAATTTAAGTGCTTATTTGTTTTTCTTTTTACCTTTTTTTGTCATAGCACTGACATCTTGTTGTGTTTAGGCATATTACCAAGAGATAGTAAGTCTCAAGAGTTAGTATTGTAACTATTTCAAAGCTTTTTTTTTTAAACTTATAACTTGAATTTGCACCAGGACGTTTTAGGTGTTTAAATAAATTTGAAGGTTAAGTGATTTTCAGCTTAAGAGTGTTTAAACTTAGTTAATGTAGATTTTCATACATGAAATGAGTGAGTTTATGAGTTTATATTAAGAGTTTACCCTGCACTTTAGTTCTTTGCCAATTGCATCAGCAAACAGCAATTTATACTACTGTTGCTTGTGATCTTTTAAGCAAATCTTTTAGCTTTCAAAGTTAGGAGTTAGGATTTAGTTTTTAGCATCTCAATAGTTTTCCATTAGCTTATTACATTTCATCACTTAGGTTTCATTTTAAATCTTTTAGATTAGCTTAATTTTCTTACAAAAAGTGGTATGGCAGCAGTTTAGGATTTTAGCTTATTTCTTTTAGAACTTCAATTTCTAGTTGTAATAGTTAAAAGCCTTTTATCTAGGGTAGATCTATATCATTAGCATAGCTTATATTCAAAATTTCAGCTTTTAAGGATTAGAAATAAGTTTTTTTAGCTTATTGGAAAAAGCTTAAAACAGTTTTAAGCTGAAACTTGCATTTTTTAAGATCATTTTTCTTGTTAATCTTGTAAACTTTTAGCTTATTTCTTTCTAGACATACCTAGTACACATCTTAGGGTGCATTAAGCTTCTTTTAGTTTTAACTTTCATGTATTAATAAGCTAGTTATAAGCTAAAGTCTTAAAAAGCTAGAAAAAGCCTAGTTTCTGTAACAGATTTGAAATGCTTAATTTTCTAGCTTATTAATTTGTTAAAAGTAGTTAGTGCCTTTATTAAAGTTGTAGGGGATAAGCTCTAGTTTAACTTTGTAGTTTTAAGTTTTTGCTTATTTTCACTTTTTAGATAAGCCAAATTAAGCCAAGTCGTAGGGTCTGTTTTGTATTTTCTATATAGTTTAGGGTTGCCTGTTTTAACTAGAGTGTAAATTCTAGTTAGTTTTCCCGCCTACCCTTTACTTTCTTTTATTACAATTTCTACCCTGTTCTTTTTAGTATAATAAAATAGTTTTAATATTTTTAATTTTAGTTTAATAAAAATTAGGTTTTAGTTTTTAATTGACAAAATTAGGGTTCAATTAGTTTATAAAATTTGGGCATTTTTGTTCCATTTGTTTTCTGCACCTTCTAAGTAGTTAAAAACCATTTTTCTTTATTTTTCCAATTAAATTTGTATTTTCTAGGAATTAAAATAGATTTTTAGTAATTTCTTTTTCTTAAAAAATTCATAGAAAATAGAAAAATGTTTGAAATTTTTTTAATTCTTTTTGTAATATTTTTCTTTTTCAGTCTACTATTTTTGAAAAATAAAAATAGAATTTTAGTTTTAATTTTTAGAAAAAGTTTATTTTTAGTTAATTCATTTTTCTTAAAAAATTCATAGAAAATTCAAAAATAGTTAAAAAATTCTAATTCTTTTTCCTAAAATTTTCTTTTTAAATTTGTGATTTTTAGGTATAAAATTTGTTAAAAGTAGTGCTTTAGATTTTAAATTTCAGTTTTAGCTCACGTTTTTAATTTTCGTGTATTAAAATTTCGTGCTAGTTAATCGTTTTTAGTTTGTGCTATTAAATTTGTAGTGTAATTCAAAATTCAAACTCCAATCTTCCGACTGTATCGATTTTCCAGCACAGCCTCGTTGGGGATAAACGACCCGGGAACATTCTATACTACCTCTCGGTATTATTGATTCTGTTTCAGATTACACTTACTATATATATTTTATATTTTATTATATATTATATATATTTTAAGGTGTGGTTTGGACGGATCAATGTCGCATCCTGATTTTCTAGTGAATAATGTTGGATCGACTACACCCTTGGAGAATTCTTGTGAAAGTAGAAAACTAGACAACATATCATACCATGCGCGTGGAGCTTGTTTAAGACCATAGAGTGCCTTTTTGAGCTTGTACACGTGATTTGGCTTGTCTAGATCTACGAATCCTTCCGGTTGAGTAACATAAACCACTTCGCGTAGCTCACCATTCAAGAAAGCCGTTTTGACATCCATTTGATAGATTGTTGTGTTCTTGGTGGCAGCATTATAAATGAAGATACAAATGGCTTCTATTTTGGCAACATGTGAAAATGCTTCCTCAAAGTCTATTCCCTCCTCTTGTCGGTATCCTTTAGAAACTAATTGAGCCTTGTTTTTAAGTACACCGCCACACTCGTCTTTCTTGACTTTGAAGATCCACTTTAATTCTATCAACATTACAAGATCTGGACACGGTACCAATTCCTATACTTGTAGTCTCTCGAATTCATGTATTTCTTCTTGCATTGCATCAATCTAGGAGGGTTCGAGCATTGCTCCTTTTTAAGTCTTTGGTTCAACTAAAGTGAGAAAGGTATCGAAATAACACCACATAGCACCAGTCTGAAGTTGCTTTTTAGTGGAGACTAAGCGAGAAGGATCTCCGATCACATTTGCTATTGGATGATTCTTAGTCCATTTACCAAGAAGTTCAAATAGAGTGTGGGATGGCCGCACAGTAGATGAGGATCATTGAGAAGTTGAGTCTTCATGAAGAGTTTCATGAAGTAGATCATCATTAAAGTGTGGTGTTTTTGGTGATTCTTCAACACCTTGAGAAATAATTGGAGATTGTTCTTGTTCTTGTGTTTATGGAATACTTGTTGATGGTGCCTCTTGGTCAATTGAAGTTGACACAAGTGAATCGGCTATATCAACAGCTCTTGGTGTAGCAACTATTTGAGTGGGAGAAACAGGACTGGTTGGAGGATTGAAGTATTCATCGAACATGGGTTGGAAAAAAAGATCCCAATCATTTCTGGTTGGTGGGTTACAAGGGTGTTGAGAAACAGGGTTTGGAACGAGTCCTGGATGTTGCAGGAGTCATAAATTGAAGACCGAGTCCTGAACTAAATTGTTCAGAAGGCACTGTTGTCAGCTCATCGAACGTTACATGAATGGTTTCTATGATTTTTTTAGTTCTTCTGTTATAGATTCGGAAAGATTTCTTTGCGGGCGCATAACCAACAAAAATACCAATATCGGCCTTTGCATTTAGTTTACCTAAATCTTCACTGTCATTGGTCGGATAACATAGTGAACCAAAGACATGAAGAAATAATAAATTCGGCTTCTTGTTGTGCATCAGCTCATATGGAGTTTTGTTGTATCGGAGACGGATTAGGGAACTGTTTTGGGTATAACAAGCTGTATTGATTGCTTCGGCCCACAAAAATAATGGAGCTTTTAAAAATATCAAAATTATACTAGCAGCTTCCACTAGAGTCCGGTTTCGTCTTTCGACAACGACGTTCTGTTGAGTGGTGCGAGTAACAGATGTTTGATGCGAGATGCTAACATTTTCAAAAAATTCTCGAACGGTCTGAATGACAAACTTAGTTCCATTATCTGTTTTAACATTACGGACTGTAGCATTTAAACGAACTTGAATATTTTTGATGCATTTGATGATAGCGTCCGGAGCTTCATTCTTTGATCTTAGAAATTTGACCCAAGTAAATCATGAGTAATCATCAACAATCACCAAGATGTACTTTTTCCCAATAATGATCTCCACACGCATTGGGCTACAAAGATCCATATGCAGAAGATAGAGTTTCACTTGGTTAGTGTCTTCAGCCTTGGGTTGATGAGAGGATTTCTTGCTTTTACCTAATGCACATGCTGAACACATATGATCTTTCTTAAATTTAAGCTTTGGAATGCCTCGTGCAAGACCGTCTTTGGCTAGCTTGTTTAGAGTACCGAAGTTGAGATGAGATAACCGATGGTGCCATAACCAGCTTTTAGTCTTTGAAGCTTTTGATAGTAGACAGATCGGAGAATTCTTTAACATGTCATCAAGAGAAATTGTGTACAAGTTTGTATCTCTGGATCCTAAAAGTAGATCAACACCTTCTAAATTCTGAATAAAGCAAGTATTTTTCTGAAAAATCAACTTCAAGATCCGAGTCACAAAATTGTCCAACTGAAAACAAGTTATGTGCGAGTCCCTCAACATAATATACCCTTGAGATAGTAACATTCCCCAGTTGATAATCACCATAACCCATAATCTTTACAATCTTATCATTTCCAAATCTAACAGTTCCTAGAAATTTATTGTCGAAGTTCATGAGCTGAGAGCGGTTTCCCGTCATATGTTTTGAGCTTTCGGAGTCCAGATACTAGAGAACGATTTGGACAAACTGTCATTGACAAGAGAATAAGAAGATGTAACATTTGTAGCATTGGATCCCCAAGAATGATTGGGTTTCGAGTTGTTGGCAATCCTAGATTCTACAATCTTATATTTTTTACTCGAACCAACAGACATTACTAGTTTAGGTCTCCTGCTATAGACTTTAAACTCTGTTTTTTGTGTTTCTACTGAGTGATAACTGGTTTCCTTAAGAGGCACTACTTTAGTGGAAGTGATCCTAGTTAAAGGGCATGAGTTACCAACTAAAGTGAAAAGTCTTCATGTTGGTTTCCACTTATATCCTATTTTAGTGAACACTTTACCTGTAGGATTCCAGTTATCATGTTGTTGGGTATGCTTAACAGATTCAGATTTAGAACACACATTCACGTCATTCACAAAATCAAGGAAACACACATCATGATTTGCATCAAACATACATTTCTTACATTTAACATAAATTAACTGAGAATTTGCATTTAACATAGTATGCTTAACATTCACATCACAAATAAGGTCATTAACACGATTCTTTTTATTAGAACTTAAATTAACGCTCCTAAGTTAGACTTCTACTTTATTCTTCATGTTGTTTATTATTTTTATTGCATGTAGGCTGTGATCTGCAAGCACTAGAAGAACTCTTCAATCCTGTAGAAGGCAACACATGTGTGTTAGAATCTGGTGTTTTGGATGACTCTACCTGTATATGAATGTTGCTTGAGGATGTGAGAGGTTCAGAGAACCTAACTTTCTTGACTTTGTTCATGGGTGTGACAACAACCAATTTCTCACTAGGTTTAAACGCATTAGGGTATGTGTCTCAAACATAAACAAGTAACTCTTAAATTCATTTGGGATGCTTACAGGCAAAGTCTAACGCATTATCTAAAGGTTGTTTTGATTTAGCTTGTTCGACTATTCCCTAAAGAATATATGCTTGTTCCTGAGTGTACTTAAGATAGTCTATGTAAGCTTCCCTATTTTTCAATAACCTAGGAGCTAAAGGATCTAAATCAAGTTTGAACATCCCTGGAACAATAATGGTGGCACTGGGTATTTGTGCAGCATTGTCAACAATTTCTTTCCCTTTTAGTTTTTGTAAATCGTTTTTCAATGATGTAATCACAAAAACTTTGTCTTAAATTTGAGCTTTCAAATCCGTATTTTCAACAGATTTTAAGTTCAATTAAGCAATTAACGAGTCACTATGTTCCTTAGTACGAACACGTATTTGTTTGATTGAGTCAAACTGATCTTTGAAAATCTGTTTCAAATGATTATTTTCTTTATATAAATGCTCAATTTCATTTATATCTTGATTGACTTTCTCTTCCTTGTCATTTATATCATCGATTTGATATGTTCCTTCAACTTACGAATTGTAGTATCTTTAGCTTGTAGCTGAGCTTTCAAATCATTATTTTCAAAATATTCTAAAATTTTAAGAGTACTTTGATTATCACATGATTTGTCCTTTTGAAAAATTTCTTGATTAAGTTGCATTGTTAATTCAAGAGAAGTGCAATGTTTTTAAAGTTGTAAGTAACTCTTCAAAAGTTCATTATACAAATTTTGTTTTTTCAAAAGCTCAGCATCAAGATCAAAACACTTATCACAAGATTCACTACTTTGAATTTCTAAATTCACAGATTCACCATTAAGAGTGGTAGACTTCATAACAGAAAGCAGAATATCTTGAGACATGATTTGTTGTAAAAGTCGATCATTTTCAAGAAAAAGTTCTTTCTTAAGAATTTCAAAATATTTTTGTCTACTGAACACTGTTGAACAGCTGCTTCCATCTAGTTAAAAACTATTTGTACTTCTGTTACCTCATTTAAATTATTTCTATAAAAACATTGAATATGTCTTTTAAGGTCATTAAAAATGGAATAATATCATTTAGAAAAACAACTTTAGTATGTTCAAACCCCCAATCCCCTTCTGTAATAGCATCCGGTGTAATCCGCTTTTTCCCCACGGTGTCAAATTTAGAAAGATGGATTTTAAGGTTTTTAAGACTTGTATTAACCAAACTAACCTTAGGAAGTTCGCTTGGAGCTTCTATTCTACCAGGTGAAATATAAGATTGTTTAGTATTAGGGTTAGAAGTTTGTAACCAGAAAGCTTGTTCAGCAGATAATTCTTGTTGTGGAACAAAATGTTTACCAAAATCTTCAGACAATTGATTTAACTCAACATAATTAATTGGAGTAGTATTAATTTTCTTTTCTTTTGAAATTGGATCATTTTATTTTGCAAGCATTTTAGATCTACTTACTTCTTCTAAATCATTGTCTCATCATCATCAATCACAGGAATAACAATGTGTTGACTAGATATAACACTACCATCATACAAGGTTGGCTTAATTCGCTGAGCTTTCTTGAGATAAAATGGATTTTGATAACCAAGAGCTTGTTTGTGTGTGTCATCATAAAAAACTTGTGGCTTTATTAACATGTGTAATGTTTGAGCAGATTGACCCACTTTATAAAAAATATTGTCAAGTTCCTTTATTTTCTTTTCTAAATCAATTTCATTTTCCACGTATTTACTTTCCTTTTCTTTGGATTCATTTTTGAAAACAATAAATGTTTGCAACAAAGATTCCTTTTCTTTGATTTGATTAGAAAGATTTTGTTCAAGTGAGTCAATTTGGTGCTTAAGTGCAAGTTTTTCCTTTATCATATCCTCTATTTGAGAATCGATCATTTTTACACAAGTGCTTAAATCAATATTAAGTCTCTATTCAAAATTTTTAACTCGTTTTTTATATCACTCAAGCTGAGCGGTTATGGATTCATTATTCTTTTCCTGATTAGCCTTTTCCCAATTATTTACATGATTAATCATTTGTTCTGAAATTTGTTCCATCACAGATAAGATCATTAAATCTTGTTGTGCATATAAATTAGTATCTTGAATAGCTGCCTGTTGTGTTTCTTGCAAATACTAAGAGTACGGAATGATATTGCTATCACTTGTTATCTTATTATCTAAAATATCAACAACTGGTGTTTGTTCAAAATCCTGCATTGCATGCACACTTTGATTATCCATATCATTATCATAGGGTTCAGAATGATGTACCTCTAAGATAACATCAGAACCATAGTTGGAAAGATTGGCCATCAGAACCGCTTTTGCATTAGAGACATCATCATAGTCAGAATCATAAGCATCTAGATCCTCAGTCTGAAAAGCAGCATTGTTTGGAATGGTTGTCTAAGCAGCTTGACCGTCTTGAATGCCTGGATTTGCAAGAAATGCTAGTTGCTCTTCATTTAAAATTTAACTGGATTCCTGTGCTTCAGCCAAAATTGTCTTGTCCTTAAACCATGTAACATTCTTTAGCCTCTTAGGCTGAGTGCATTGACTAGCCATGTGTCCTTCACCTTGACAATTATAGCATTTAACAACCCTTGCATGCCCTCCTATATTGTTTCCCCGGAACTAGTAGCATTACCCTTATAGCTAGTACCAGCATAACTTTGTCCTTGACTCCCTTGAACTTGTTGCACAATAACCCTGTCGTCTTGAATAGTGGCATGGTTTCTCAGATTAGAGGAAGTTCTAATTTGATTGTTGGTTAAAGGGAACCTTGAAGAAGCTACAGCTGCTAGGAAAGCCATTGCCTTACTGAGACAGGCAATTAGATCATCTCCTTGAGTAAACATTGGAACAGCAAGACCTGAGTCCATTAGAGGGAACTCAGTCATTGGTTGTGTTGAAGCATGAGGTGAGTGATAAGCAATTTGTGGAACAAATAAAGTTTGATGATCCATATGAGACTGGTATTGTTGTGATGGTGGAATGGATGAATGACTAATTTATGGTTGTGATAGATGAGGTGCTGGATACATTGGTGAGTATGATTGAGGAGAGTGAACTTGTGGAATCACGATGTTTGTTTGTTGAGGAAAATGTGTAGTGTTGTATTGAGAGTGATAGTTGGTAAGTTAAGACGGTGGTTGATTGTAGTTGGCAACAAATGCAAGAGGATCTTGGTATCGTTCATGCATCAAGCGTGCATGTGCCTCATGTTGTTTGAGATATGAATACACTTGACCATAGTTTGTAGTATGCAAATATCTAGCCAACTTTACGTCCGTCACAAACTTGCTCCATTCTGGTGGTAGATTGTTCAGAATCTTTGTATTCACTTGAACTGGTCTCATTGACATGTTGATAACGTTCATGTTACTGATTAGTTGAGCAAATCTCCAGTAGTACTAATACAGTGTTTCACCCTTCACAAATGAAAACTTATCAAACTCGTTATACATTTTAAATTCCTTTTCTTGTAATGACAATTTCGTGCCTTGCATAAGAAGCTTAACTCTGTCTCGTATCTCCTTTGCAACTTTATGATGATTGAAAATGGCATAGACATTAGGTGGAAGACCCTGAAGAACAATGTTGGTAGCTTTGAGATCACAGTCATCTTGGATCTTTTCTGTAGCTGAAAGTTCTGCATACGTCTTTTTCTTAGTGGTACGATCCTCTTGAACAACTGTAGGCCATATAAGTGGACCATTTAGAACTGAGTCAAGAATCATTCTCCCTATTCTCCATGTATAGTTCCATACGATTCTTCCAGGAGTCATAGAAGGATTTCTCCTACATGGGAGGACAGTTGTCTGCACCGGCAATGATCATAAATTCGGCTAAAGTTGTCATTTTGAATTGATTGATTAAATAAGAAAAGATAACTTTTGATCGTTCAGTGATTAGAGGTTTGTTGTGTTAAAGTGATGTTTCTTTAAGTGAACGAATCTTAAGAATACATGGGATTTTACAATTCTTGATAAAACCGAGAAAATTAGTTAATATTTCATGGGATTTGACAAATCAAAGAAAAAACCATATAAATCACCTAACATAAGTAGTATAATTCACCCAAGAGAAATGTATCCCAAGCAAACATGTATACTTCTCCCAAGCAAATGGTATACTTCTCCCAATGGAAATGGTATACTTCTCCTAAGCAAATGGTATACTTATCCCAAGCAAATGATATACTTCTCCCAAGAAAATAGTTTACTTCTCCTAACCAAATGGTATACTTCGCCTAGTAGAAAAAATGGTATAATTCGCCTAGAGAAAACATATAATTCGCCTAGAGTAAAAACCGTATAATTCGCCAAGACAAAGACGTATAATTCGCCTAGAGAAAAAAAGTATAATTTGCCTAGAAAAAAGCGTATAATTTGCCTAGAGTAAAAACCGTATAATTCGCCTTGACAAAGACGTATTATTCACCTAGGCAAAAAATGTATAATTCACCTGGTGGAACACGTATAATTCGCCTAGTAGAATTCGAAACCCACCTTTTCAAAAATATTTAAAGACTCACTTTTGACGTTTTTACTTGATTTTTCTTGTACAACTTACTATCTTAAGCCTATTAGTACCTTAAAAACATAAACTTTATAGTTTTTAACACAAAATTTTGAAATCAAGATTCTTGGTACAAAACGACTTTCGAACCAAAAACCTTTAAAAAGATGGACTTTTTATGTTTTTCAAAGTTTTTTCTTGTACAACTAGCTAAGACTTAGATGAAAGAAGTATAAAAATGGAAACTTTATGGTTTGAAACATACAAAAAATGAAAACTTCTTGTAGTGTTCTGATATGTGCTAAAACACACATCATTTGTACCCCGGAAAATGCTAATAAATGGACTAAAACACTAAAATATGGATAAATATGTTGCAATTAGGTTTGTATTGTGTTTTTATGTCTTACATGTACAAAGGATTGAAAACAACGCAAAAACGGTAATTTTCAAGTTACTTTCGACGATGTTTTCACGTTTATCGAGGTCGAAACAAAGTCGTTAATATTCCTTGATCACACCATTGGAAAGAGCACGAAATTACTAGTCCAACGGTACCGGCCTTTCATATTTGAACCCTTTTATTTTGAACCTTTTTTGTCCCTGTTTGAACCTTTGATACTAATATAATGAAGAGGGCCAAAAGTGGGTTAAAGGAATAATAATGCATATATATAACAAGACCACTACCTAGCGCAGTTGGTCTTGTGGCTTGCTTTGAGATTTCACCCAAGAGGTCAGGGGTTCGATTCATGCAAGAGGGTTATAATCCCCTCCACGCCACGTCAGCTGCCACGCTGGCTGACACGTGGTACCACGTGGCGGACCCAGACCCGACCTGACCCGGCCCAAGACCCGACCTGACCCAGACCAAAACCCGACCATGACCTACCGGTTGATTGGCGGTCAACCACCGTTGACCGGTGGTCCGGCGGTGGTCCGACGGTGGTCCGCCGCCGTTGACCGTCGTTGACCGCCACCGTTGACCACCGTTGACCGGTGGCGGCTCCGGTGACGGCTGGCAGGCCACGTGGCACCACTCAGGTGGTGACACGTGGCACAACTAATGATTGGTACGAGGTGGCAGGTACGAGGTACTGTTCATACTAGGTGGCAGGTACGAGGTGGCAGGGAATGTCAGGTGGTAGTACGAGGTGGCGGCGGCTGGCCAATCAAAGCATGACACGTGTCCAAAACACGTGATCCGAGGGTGCCAGGTGTGTGTCAGTCCGAGGTTATCATGTGGAGATCCAAGGCAATAATGAGGCGGTTGGTGGAGAGCAAAAAGACTATAATACCCTCAGATCTTGCAATATGAGTGGTGGATGACCTAAAAGAATGAAAATACCCCTCCTACTTGAAGGCTATAAAAACAGACGTTGTGCATCTCATTCGGGTGTTAGAAATTTAGTATTTAATTTCAAGTAGAGTAGTATAATTTTAGGAGTAGTATAGATTAGCTTTTTAGTCTAGCTTCGAGTGAGCTTATTTTAGCTTATTTTCGATTGCTTATTTTTATTCAAGCTTATTTTTTATATATAGATCTAATCCTTAATCATACCCGATCCGAGTTCACTTGATTGAACACCTTAGTTTCGGGTGGATTAGATCTAAAAATAATAGATCTTAAATTTTTAGCTTATTTTCTAGCATAAAGTTTGTTGCTTTTTAAATCTAGCTTATTTTTCTTAGATCTAAATCTTTAAATATACCCGATCCAAGTTCACTTGATTGAACATCTTAGTTTCGGGTAGATTTAGATCTAAAGTTTTCATCTTTTAGCTTATTGTCTTTAGAATAAATTCTAAAATAGCTTTTGCTTATCTCATCTTTTTCTCTTTTCTTGTCTTTACTTTTTCAAAAATGCTTATTGATTGATTAAGCTCGATTCGAATGCTAAAAAGGGTGTCATGAGTCTCCTACTCGACTTATTCATTAAGTCTTGAGCACCTTTATCTTCGAGAGCTTATTATTTAGCTTATTTAGTCATAAAGTTCTAAACTTTACTAGTTTTTCTTATAGCTTATTAAGCTAGGGCTTATTTCGAAGGGTATTTGTAGCTTATTTGAGAAGTGGCTTATTTATAAGCTTTTATTCTTTATCCTTTCTTCGAAAAAGCCTTGATAGCTTTTTAGCTTATTCTAGTTTTTATTTCAAAAGTAGTTTTTTTATATATATGTTTTATTTTTACAAATTAGTTTTCAAATTAGCTTATTTTTCTAAAAAAGTTTTCATCTTATTAGCTTATTTTGTCTTAACTTTTCATGTCTTATTTCTTATTCCATCCTTCTTCATCTAAGGCCGGAGCTTAAGGGTCTTATAAGGTTGATAAATAGATAAAGTTTTGATCTTTATGGTTTTTATGAAAGTAATTAGTAGATAAAGTTGACACCTTTATTTGCTAATTAGTGAAGTAGAAGCTTTTTAAGTGATAAGCTTATTTGTTTATTAAGTTTGTAAGATCGGGTGGTTTTATATCATTACGGTTCTTCATTTCGGGTTCTATTTTCTAATCTCTTTTCAATACTTAGAATAGTTTTATTTTATCGTTCCATAATATATTCGCGTATTTGATTTTTGCCATGCTTAGTGTAGATTTATTTTTGTCGTTAAATGCCATGTTTGTTAAATTGAATTTCATTATGAGTAGCGAGTAAATTGCTTGTGTTTGCTAAGTGATTATTGATTTGGAATTTAAGTGCGGTTTTAAAAAAGGTTTAAAAAATTAATAGTCATTAGAATTTTCCAATTTACATACCGTCATTTACTTTTAATGCAATTTAAATACTTGTCATTTATTTTAAAAAGCATTTTACTTTACTTGTCATTTAATTTCTTGAAACTTTTTTTCTTTTAGGACATTAATTCGTTAAACCTAAGCCCGCACTTAAGGAACATTTCACGTCACTTAGCAAGCTTATTTGTCATTTATATCTTTTAAATCAGTATAGTTTAATCTTTTAGTTTTTAATTTTAGAATTAATGTTAGTTTAATTTTTAGTTTAAAAATAGTTTAAAACCAAATCCAAAATATTTGTCATTCAAGCACCAAACGAAACATTCTCATGAATTTTAATTCATCTCTCGCCGTGGAAACGACACTCGGAAGATAGACTGTTTATTTTCCTAAAGTAATTGTCTTATCTAACGGGATACTCTCTAAACTATTACTATTTGGTATTATTATTTAGTTATATATTTATTATATATATACTATATATTAATTATCGAATCAGTTTTTGGCGCCGCTGCCGGGGAGAGGTGTAGCGATTTTTACGGGATTGTTTGTGTTCGAGCCTTGAAGACCCTTCCTTGTGAAGTTATTTTCTTTATAAAAATATATAAAAATACAAAAATATTTTTCATTTTCTTTTATTAGTATATAAAAACAAGAAAAAAAAAACATTGTCCATAAAAAGAAATAAAAATCACCAAGTTGGTAAAAGAACACCAACATATAATACTTTCAACTGAAGTATTATCCATTAATAAGTTCCCGAACCAAAGTTTCAAAAACTTGCCTTTTGTGTCACTTGCGATATACGGCTCACCTTTGAAAATTAAACACTTTTAAAGAGCTACCGTGAAGCTTGTTGATTATTAGGTTTAAGTTATTCGATCTCGTTTTGTCCTTTAATAAAATATATTGTTTAAAAAACCTAAAAACCCAAAAATAATCTTCTTTTTGTTCTTATCCATTTAATTCTTATGACGTCACTCGATTATCGTTTGAATCCCCTCTTCACGATTAAAGAGTGTTCGTCTTGTGGATCTTTGTATAATAAAGGATATTGTTGTACCCCCGACTCGTCTCAACAACCCCTTCGTGATTGTCCTAAGTGTGGAAACCCGGTTGAAGGTCCAAATTGTCAAGGATGTGCTCTATGGCGAAAGAAATTAAAAGAAGTTTGGTTTACAATTTGTCATGAAAATGGAATTTACCAAGACCTTCTAAACACTTACGAGTCATCCGATGACGATACCAACGTTGTTAATGCTCCTCGAAAGCCATTCGTTGTCAAACAGGACCCCGGTGAAAATTCCTCGCAAAGTCCTCCACAAATTAACCACAATTGTTGTTACGAGTGTGGTGATTCGTTAGATGGAATCTTTTGTCAACGATGCACTTGTAAGTTTTGTGGGGAAGGTGCTCATATTGGTTATAATTGTCCTCCGAAAGCTCCGATTATCTCTAATCCGGAACCATGCAATCAAACCATTGATGAGCTCCCACAAACTTTGCCAAGTTTTGATCCGACGTGCTATTCCGAAAAAGAAAATTCATTACCTTACGTTTCAAAACCCAACTTTGTTGATGATTCTCCTAACGTTTTCAACCCACCTCCACAACCTCCTATGTATTCTTGTGAATTTTGCGGGAACGATGCTCGTTATGGTCACTATTGTACACCTCAAGTTCCGTTCATCTATCCGGAACCGTGTTACAATCAAGATTTTAATTTCCCGCAAGATTTTCATGATTTTCAACAACAATATCTTTGTTGTGAAAATTGCGGGGGTCCTCATGAGACTTTTCAATGTCAACCGATGAATGAAGACTATTATCATGAGCAAAATTCTTGCTATGATTCTAATTCTTTCGGCTTTGACCAATTTCAACCCCCGCAATATACCGTCAATCATCCAATCTTCAATGCTCAAAATGAGCTTCTAAATTCTCAAAATAAGATCATGGAGCAAATGACATCCATATGTGATATGGTTGGTCAATATTTGCAAAAGAAGGAAGAAGATAAGCGAATTGCGGAAGATCAAGCGGCTAAAGATCAATATTGGAAGATTCCCATTTGCTACAATGATGATGACGACGAGTATTCTTTTGCTACACAAGAATATCTCAAGAAATTCTCCTCCGCAATCACTCCCGATTTACCAAAATCAGACTCTCTTATAATGGAGGATGAGCATCTCGACACTATTCCAGAAACGGAATCGGACGAATTAATAAAGTCTAGTGTTGAGGACCTTGTCCATACCCCAAGTGAGTCCGATGGTATATCCGAAGGTGAATGTGATTTGCCCGTTTATGATGATTTTTCTCTGAAAAAGGATGAGGTGTTAGATGATATCATTTCAATTCCACCGGGAAATGGTAATGATCATTTTAATGCCGAATCTAGTCTGATTGAATCCGTGCTTAATCATGATAACGTGATATCTTCTCCTAAGATTGATTTCCTTATCGAGGAGTTCGCCGGAAATCGCTCATGTATCGCTCAATTCCATCGGGAATTGTTGAAGCCGACCTCAATCCGAAGGAAGATATCCGTTTTATTGAAAATTTGATGTATGATAACTCTTTTCCTCGCCCTCCGGAAACTCTTAAAGATGATTATGAAACTGTCATCGATTCCAACAATGATTACTTTTCGAGTGATGACGATTCTTATGAGAACATCGATTATGTCGATGCATCACCTCCCGAGGATGAGATCGTCAGCTTAGAGGTGGTTGAGATTGTTATCCCTGAAGTTGGAGGGATTGACGATGATATTCTTCTAACAATCAAAGACGATATCCTTCATGAAAAATTGTTGAAAATCAATCTTCTCATTGCTAAGATCGAAGCATTAAAAGATAATCCCACTCCATCTTCCGATGTTATGACCAAGTCTTCCTCCATATCTCTTAACCTTTTCTTGGAGGAGACTAATACCGTTGATAATTCTTTGCCCAAAACTGAAACTTTTTGCTCTAATCTGGAAGAGATTAGTAGTGGCAGTACCACTACTCATGCTGATTTTTCTCTTCCTAAATATGATTCGTTCATTTTTGATCTTTCGATCAATCCTTTTCCTCCTGCTGATAGGAGTGACTTTTATCATGAGGAGTTCGCCGATGAACTCGCTCACATCATATCTCCTCCGGATCTTGAATGTTTCTATTTTAAGAGTGAGCCCGATCTGGGAGATTTAACTTCTATTGACCCCGGGATTCGTGAGAACGTTTCTACAACTAATTAGAATGTACCAATAGAGGATGACCAATCTCATCTCTTCGCTTTTGTTGTATGGATCTTTCTTTCTTTTCTCACGTATCCCGTTGTTCCTCTATATCTTCTCTCCTATGGGAATGAAGATACCATTTTTGACCCCGACATCTCCATTTATCATTCTTTTATGCTGGGTGTATCTCATCGGAGTGGAACTTTCATGAAATTCAATGTTTATCCAAACCACTTGAATGAAAGTCCGATGGAGATTTTATCTTCCACTAGATCCCTCATGGACCAATAAATTCGGGGTCAAGTCAGGCTCAAGACTCGGTTAACAAAAACAAGCGCTTCTCGGGAGGCAACCTGTGTCTTTTAATTCTTTCTATTTTCTTAATAAATAAGTGTGTTATTTTATAGCCCAAGTGTGGGGGCGTGCTTTTTTCTATGGTTTGTGGTTCCGTTTTTGCAGGATTCCTCAAGATCATGAAGACCCGTGCTTGTTTTTAATCCTCCAATCATCCGGTCTTCGATCTTTTACTTATTATGGAATCATCAATCCTGATCATGTATATAAATATGTGTTTCCCCTTTCACACTTGGAATTACTAGCATTTGCCTTTTTTGTTCCTAAGTGCGGGGGTAAAACCTGATATTTTTTGAACATTGAGGCGAATGTTCGATTCTAAGTGTGGGGGGGGATTTCTATCGAAATGTGATCATACCTGTGCCTATATGTGTTCCCACGCAACCCCGTTTTGACCAAAATTTTAAATTTTTTATTGTTTTATTATGATATATATATAAAATGATGAAAATATAAAAATATATAAATAAGTAGGCCCGTAGAACTTGGTAGCTTTTGACTTGACTATATATAGGTTAGTAATAAATAGGCCTGTAGAACTAGGTAGCTTTTGACTTGATCGAGTTTTGAACTCAAGCTTTCCCTTTAGCTTTCGAGACTAAGCGTTTGCTTAACTTTAAAATTTTTCAAAGAACGAAAAATGATAGAGTTGCATATAAGTTTGATGCTAAGCGTGGATTAGTTGGATATCTTTAGAGCTCATAGAGGTTACTTGTGGCTTTTTGCTCCCACTAGCTTACTAAACGCTATACAATTGTTGAATAAAATAAAGTTACTTTAGGTTTTTGCGATTCTTAGTTTAAATCACTTCGTAGAGATTCCTTCTGGTGAAAGTAAGGTACACATCGAGGTTTTGTCAGTGTTGTGGGGTAATAGACTCCTGGACCATGGTCGGCTCGCATACCGATGTGGCAGTTGTTAAAAGACCACAGGACTTGAAATTCGGCTAATAATAATAAATGTTATGTAATAAACCGAAGCCAAAATAAGACTTCTTGATCATGGTCAGCTCGCATACCGATGTGACAGTCGTTTAAAGTGTGGAGGTAATAATAATAATAAAACTGTGGGCTGATAAAAGTTTATTGCATCTTGCCGGCTCACAACCGATGTTGCAGTCTTCTAAATAAGACACATAGTTATAATAATCCGAGACTGATAAAAGTTTGTTGCATCTTGCCGGCTCACAACCAATGTTGCAGCCTTCTAAAAGGTCAAGGAAATTACCAAGGTCGAAATATGTTTGCTGCATCTTGCTGGCTCACAACCGATGTTGCAGCATTCTAAAGGACCGATGTTTAATAATGTTGCAATAATAATAAGTATAAAGCCAAATTTCGACTCCGGGTTTATCTAAATAAAGCCTCCGTCTCTGGACTCGTAGTTGAGTTGTTGCGGTTGAAATAAAAAGGATAACCCCTAAATCATGTGAAATTAGAACCTTAATGTGGACCTTATTCTCACCATACCGTCTCTTTAGGAAAGGATTTCAAACTAATTATGGTCTAAACCGGGTTATTTTATTTAAATAAGGACATAATTTATTTTCACCAATAATAAAAAAAATCCTTAGAGGAAATTAGGAATAATGAGAGCGAAAAGTTAAGTTTATACTTACACAATTATCATTTATGAGTAGTGTTAGCATCTTATCTTATATTTGGCTGTGATTTCGTTTTAAGCTTAGTTTGGGGATTGTGAAAATCAAAGAGACGAACTCCCGTTCTTAAAGCCTTTTAAATAATGTTATTTAATTCTTATCTTAGTTTTTATCTTTTATTGAATAAGTGGTTAAAATGGGGGCGCTTTCGAAATAAATGATTTTTGAACCTTCTTAATGGACATTTTCTCTTCTTGTTTGATTGTGATGGGTCATAATTTAAAAGAGGATTTAATTATTTATTTTCGGGCGTGTTTTATTTACATTGCGTGTGGGACCAGCAATGGCTTAGTTTGGGGGAATTTTGATATGTGCTAAAACACACATCATTTGTACCCCGGAAAATGCTAATAAACGGACTAAAACACTAAAATATGGATAAATATGTTGCAATTATGTTTGTATTGTGTTTTTATGTCTTACAGGTATAAAGGATTGAAAACAAAGCAAAAATGGTAATTTTCGAGTGACTTTCGACGACGTTTTCACGTTTATCGAGGTCGAAACAAAGTCGTTAATATTCCTCGATCACACCATTGGAAAGAGCACGAAATTATGAGTCCAACGGTACTGGCCTTTCATATTTGAACCTTTTTATTTTGAACCTTTTTTGTCCCTGTTTGAACCTTTGATACTAATATAATGAAGAGGGCCAAAAGTGGGTTAAAGGAATAATAATGCATATATATAACAAGACCACTGCCTAGCGCAGTTGGTCTTGTGGCTTGCTTTGAGTTTTCACCCAAGAGGTCAGGGGTTCAATTCATGCAGGAGGGTTATAATCCCCTCCACGCCACGCCAGCTGCCACGCTGGCTGATACGTGATACCACGTGGCATGCCACGTGGCGGACCCAGACCCGACTTGACCCGGCCCAAGACCTGACCTGACACAGCCTAAAACCCGACCATGACCCACCGGTTGACTGGCGGTCAACCACCGTTGACCGGTGGTCCGGCAGTGGTCCGGCGATGCTCCGGCGGTGGTCCGGCGATGGTCCGGCAGTGGTCCAACAGTGGTCTGCCGCCGTTGACCGTCGTTGGCCACCGTTGACTACCGCCGTTGACAACCGTTGACCGGTGACGGCTGGCAGGCCACGTGGCGCAACTAATGATTGGTACGAGGTGGCAGGTACGAGGTACTATTCATACGAGGTGGCAGGTACAAGGTGGCAGGGAATGTCAGGTGGCAGTACGAGGTGGCGGCGGCTGGCCAATCAAAGCATGACACGTGTCCAAAACGCGTGATCCGAGGGTGCCAGGCGTGTGTCAGTCTGAGGTTGTCGTGTGGAGATCCAAGGCAATAATGAGGCGGTTGGTGGAGAGCAAAAAGACTATAATACCCTCAGATCTTGCAATATGAGTGGTGGATGACCTAAAAGGATGAAAATACCCCTCCCACTTGGAGGCTATATAAGAACAGACGCAGCTCATTTGTGAGGTGTGAGAGATTTAGGATTTAATTTCAAGTAGAGTAGTATAATTTTAGGAGTAGTATAGATTAGCTTTTTAGTCTAGCTTATTGTAAAAGCTTTTTAGCTTATCCTCAACTTATTGTAATGGCTTATTATAGTTTAATGAAGATGCTTTTTGGTAAAGGTTGGTGTTACTTTTAGCTTATTTCTTATGCTTATTTTCTTATCTCTCCTTCTTATCTTTTGCTTATTTCCAAATAAGCTCATGCTTATAGCTTATTTTTGGATCCCATCTCTTAAGCTTATATTCTAATAAGCTACTTCCATAGCTTATTTAGACTAGCTTATTTTATATTGTTTTCGATTTAGAGCTTTTCGAGTGAGCTTATTTTAGCTTATTTTTCGATTGCTTATTTTTATTCAAGCTTATTTTTTTTCTTTATATAGATCTAATCCTTAATCATACCCGATCCGAGTTCACTTGATTGAACACCTTAGTTTCGGGTGGATTAGATCTAAAAATTATAGATCTTATATTTTTAGCTTATTTTCTAGCATAAAGTTTGTTGCTTTTTAATTCTAGCTTATTTTTCTTAGATCTAAATCTTTAAATATACCCGATCCAAGTTCACTTGATTGAACATCTTAGTTTCGGGTAGATTTAGATCTAAAGTTTTCATCTTTTAGCTTATTGTCTTTAGAATAAATTCTAAAATAGCTTTTGCTTATCTCATCTTTTTCTCTTTTCTTGTCTTTACTTTTTCAAAAATGCTTATTGTTTGATTAAGCTCGATTCGAATGCTAAAAAGGGTGTCATGAGTCTCCTACTCGACTTATTCATTAAGTCTTGAGCACCTTTATCTTCGAGAGCTTATTATTTAGCTTATTTAGTCATAAAGTTCTAAACTTTACTAGTTTTTCTTATAGCTTATTAAGCTAGGGCTTATTTCGAAGGGTATTTGTAGCTTATTTGAGAAGTGGCTTATTTATAAGCTTATATTCTTCATCATTTCTTCGAAAAAGCCTTGATAGCTTTTTAGCTTATTCTAGTTTTTATTTCAAAAGTAGTTTTTTTTGATTGCTTATTTTTATTCAAGCTTTTTTTTTCTTTATATAGATCTAATCCTTAATCATACCCGATCCGAGTTCACTTGATTGAACACCTTAGTTTCGGGTGGATTAGATCTAAAAATAATAGATCTTATATTTTTAGCTTATTTTCTAGCATAAAGTTTGTTGCTTTTTAATTCTAGCTTATTTTTCTTAGATCTAAATCTTTAAATATACCCGATCCAAGTTCACTTGATTGAACACCTTAGTTTCGGGTAGATTTAGATCTAAAGTTTTCATCTTTTAGCTTATTGTCTTTAGAATAAATTCTAAAATAGCTTTTGCTTATCTCATCTTTTTCTCTTTTCTTGTCTTTACTTTTTCAAAAATGCTTATTGTTTGATTAAGCTCGATTCGAATGCTAAAAAGGGTGTCATGAGTCTCCTACTCGACTTATTCATTAAGTCTTGAGCACCTTTATCTTCGAGAACTTATTATTTAGCTTATTTAGTCATAAAGTTATAAACTTTAATTTTTCTTATAGCTTATTAAGTTAGGGCTTATTTCAAAGGGTACTTGTAGCTTATTTGAGAAGTGGCTTATTTATAAGCTTTTATTCTTCATCCTTTCTTCGAAAAAGCCTTGATAGCTTTTTAGCTTATTCTAGTTTTTATTTCAAAAGTAGTTTTTTTATATATAGATTTAATCTAGTTTTATTTTTACAAAAATTAGTTTTCAAAATAGCTTATTTTTCTAAAAAGTTTTCATCTTATTAGCTTATTTTGTCTTAACTTTTCATGTCTTATTTCTTATTCCATCCTTCTTCATCTAAGGCCGGAGCTTAAGGGTCTTATAAGGTTGATAAATAGATAAAGTTTTGATCTTTATGGCTTTTATGAAAGTAATTAGTAGATAAAGTTGACACCTTTATTTGCTAATTAGTGAAGTATAACTTAAAAGTGATAAACTTATTTGTTTATTAAGTTTGTAAGATCGGGTGGTTATCGTTTATTTGCGGCTCTTCAATTTGGTTTCATTTTCTATCCTTTTTCAATTAATTAGTGTAGATTTAATTAGTTATTTTATAAAATGTTTGCTTATTTTATATTTGCCATGCGTAGTGAGTAGTGTAACTTGTGTTTGCTAAGTGATTAGTGATTTGGAATTTAAGTGCGGTTTTAAAAAGGTTTAAAAAAAATTAATAGTCAATTTACATACCGTCATTTACTTTTAATGCAATTTAAATACTTGTTATTTATTTTAAAAAGCATTTTACTTACTTGTCATTTAATTTCTTGCAACTTGTTTTCTAAGGATTTTTATTCGTTAAACCTAAGCCCGCACTTAAGGAACATTTCACGTCACTTAGCAAGCATATTTGTCATTTATATCAATTTTAGTATAATCTTTTAGTTTTTAATCTTAGAATTAATATTAGTTTAATTTTTAATATAAAAATAGTTTAAAACCAAAACCAAAAACTTGAATGACAATCAAGCTCGATTTACAACTTGAACGAAGATTTCCATTCACTTCTCGCCGAGGAAAACGATACCCGTGTTGATTACTTATTATTTTTTCCTAAGAATAATTTGTATGATACTTAGCTTAAGTATACGTATATGTATTAAATATATATATATTATATCTGAGGGTTTATTTGATAAACGCGTGTAAAAACGACGTATATCAAAATGGCGCCGTTGTCGGGGAGAGGTATAACGATTTTTACGGGATTGTTTGTGTTCGAGCCTTGAAGACCCTTCCTTGTGAAGTTATTTTCTTTATAAAAATATAAAAATACAAAAATATTTTTCATTTTCTTTTATTAGTATATAAAAGCAAAAAAAAATAAAAAATCACAAGTTGGTAAAAGAACACCAACATATAATACTTTCAACTGAAGTATTATCCATTAATAACTTCCTAAACCAAAGATTCAAAAACTTGTCTTTTGTGTCACTTGCGATAGACGGCTTACCTTTGAAAGTTAAACACTTTTAGAGAGCTACCGTGAAGCTTGTTGATTATTAGGTTTAAGTTATTCGATCTCGTTTTGTCTTTTAATAAAATATGTTGTTTAAAAAGCTTAAAAAACCAAAAATAATCTTCTTTTTCTTCTTATCCATTTAATTTTTTCTTCTTATCCTTTATATTGTTTAATTCTTTATTATGACGTCATTTAACCAACGTGAGTGTACGGGGTGTGGACAACCATGTGATGGCTTTTATTGTTATATATGTACATGTTCGCAGTGTGGTGTTAATCTTCTACTTGGAACTTGTTTAAATTGCACTTATGGTGATGGAAAGCCAATCACTTGTGTGGGTGTGAAGGCCCGTTAAGAGGAGGATTTTGTTCATTTTGCGCTTCAAGAGATGGAAATTCATTCGATTATAATCTAAATCCAAACTCTTTCAATGAATCTCAAATTTTTTCCGACTACCCTCCACAACCCCGGTACGAGATGAATATTTGTGAGTTATGTGGAAACGGTGCTCATTTTGGTTACGATTGTTTACCCCAAGTTCCGTTTGTTTACAATCAGAACCAATGTTTCAAACAAAACTTCGATAATAATTTTCCACTAACTTCACCTAGTTTTCCACATCAATATCTTTATTGTAAAAACTGCGGGGGTCCTCATGCGACTTTTCAGTGTCAGCCGATGAACCAAGATTTCTATAATTATAATCTTTTCAGTTTTGACCAATTTCAATCCCCACAGTTTCCCGTGAGTTATCCTCCTCAAGAAACGAATATTGAAATTTTGCAAGCTCGAGAAGACTCAATGGAAGCTATACAAGCCTTTTTAAAGGAGTATGATCATAAACCTCCTAATAAAAAATGCATGTCTTTATTGCTAGCTGAGGAGAGATTCCTGAAAATTAAGCAAGCTATGGAAAAAGAGCAGAATCAACCTGGAGTTATGCAAGAATTGCTTCTTAAACTTATGGATGATTTGCAAATTCTTAAAGGAAGTCAACAAGAGAAAGAGAAGACGGCAGCTCAAAGTTTTACTCCATATTGGAATTTTTCTATGATTGACGAAGAAGAAGCTAGAGAAAACTTTATGAAAGATATTTGCACCTTCTTGAGGAAGTTTAGTCGCATACCTTTTGGAGTAACACCAAAGGTTATATTAATAGCTTGGGAGAGATTTGGCGAAATTAAGCATGCTTTGACGGACAAGCAATATCGACAAGAGGATATTCAAGAATTGATGAGTAAACTCCTTGAAGATGTGCGAAATATTAGTGAAGAGCTATCAGAATATATTAATTGTCTAAGCTGGAATCGTCCTATTTTCTACGACAATGACGATGATAAGTATACTATTATATATAGAAAGCCTAAAGCAATCACACCCGACTTACCGACCATGGAGCCCGATAACTCTCTCATAATGGGGGACGAGTATCTTGACACTATTCCTAGTGTTGAGAACCTTGTCCCAATCCCAAGTGAGTTTGAGGGTATTTCCGAAGATACGTGTGATGTGCCCGTTTGTGACGATTCTTCTATTTTTGATGCTTTGAGCGATCATTCTGAGATTTTATCCGATTCCAACAATGATGATACTTCAAGTGATGACGATGATTTTGAGGACATCGAGTACGTTAGTTTAGAGGAGGTAAATGATGTTGACCAAGAAGAGAAAGAGTTTGACTTAGAAAATATTCTTCAAATCCAAGACGTTATTCTTCGAGAGAAATTATTTAATATCAATCGTCTTATTGCTAATATCGAATTTTTGAATGATAACACCACTCCTAATTGTGTGCTCAAGTCTCCTTCTCCATTTCCTATCCCCGATAGTAACTCTTTCTTTGAGAAGTCCGATACTTCTCTCTCTTATTCGGATAATTCTTTACCCGAATTCGAGCCTTTTAGCGATGAAACGGAAGAGACGAGAAGTGGCAGTACCACTACTCATACCAATAACTCTCTTCCCGAGTATGATTCGTTTCTTTTTTAGATTGAGCCCGATCAGGGTGAGTTGACCAACGTTGTTATGGAAGATATTTTGGGAGAACCTCGTGTTCATACTCCTAATGTGTTACCCACCCATCCCACCCTTTTGATAGATTCGGACCTCATTATCCGAACCTTCCTTCCTTATTTCACTTATCCGGTGATTTCTTATTTTCTTTTCTCTTCCGGGAATGAAGACACAATTTTTGACCCCGGCATTTCCACTTTTCATTTTTCTTCTCTTAAGCCAGTGGCATATGAAAATCCGATAGTGATTTTTCTATTCTTCTGTTTCTGCCCCAAGGACAAAGGAATTCGGGGAGAGTCAAGCTAGAGACTCGCACAAAAACAAGCGCTTCTCGGGAGGCAACCCGTGTCTTTTCTGTTTCTCAAAATATTAAAGATGACGATTCCTTCACATACGTCATTCAGACTTTTCTCCCGTTTCTCACCTACCCTGCGGATTCTCCTTTACTTCTCTCCTCCGGGAGTGAAGATACTATTTTTGACCCCGGCATTTTCACTTTTCATTTTTCTTCTCTTACGCCGGTGGCATATGAAAATCCGATAGTGATATTTCTATTCATATGTTTCTGCCCCAAGGACAAAGGAATTCGGGGAGAGTCAAGCTAAAGACTCGCACAAAAACAAGCGCTTCTCGGGAGGCAACCCGTGTAACATTCCGTATTTTCAGGTCATTTTATGACGTCATTCATTTCGTCATTATTTCACTATTAATTTTTTTTAGTCTCGCGCACGTTTACTTTTAAATTCTCATCACATAATTAAATCGCGTAAGCTAAAAATTTTCATTTAACGAATAAAACAAGAGAAATATGATTTTTATACACTATTTCCTGACATAAATAGTGTTGGTTCGTTTTTAATAAAAAAAAATTGGCGAAACATTTTAGAATCATTTATATAATATTTATATGAGTTTTAAATTTATAAATATTATTTTAGAAGACGATTGACCTACTTATACGATAACATTATACAAACGACAAAAAACATTATTTTATTCTTTCGAAAGTAATAATTAACTTTTTATATTTATTTTTATCGGTTACGTAAATTGGTTATGTTTCGCAATTTAATACATTTAGGCATACCCGGAATCACCAAAACTTTTCTACGCTTCAACAAATACCCTTTTTTTTAAACTCAAAGTTTTATAAAACTTTACCCATGAGAATCATCATAGCCGAATATTGCATAAGGAATTAAACCAATACATATAATTTACAAGTTATGCATTTATAAATTAAACTACACACTTTTAACTTCAAGTAAATGCTAGAAATATCAATATATCACAAAAAAAATCAACTAGCCCTTTCACTCTCCCATAATTTTCGGTAATAAAAGGGTCCAAGGGGACAAATAGATCATATTTTATCAACTTGTACAAACCTAGAACTAATTAGGGACTTAGCTATTACTAGTTTTGACCAAAGACCTTCCTAAAACCCTCTCCATGTTTTCTTCATGGTCTTGGTCTTTCTATAAGCACATTTGACTAGTCTTCATCATACATAAGCTAGCAACTAGTAAAAAAAACATACACATCTCATTTACCAAAGTGAAAATCAAACAATTCTCTCCCATTTCTCTTATTATCCCACGTCCCAACTTCAAACCCTCAAACAATCCATAAATTTTTATTTACTAAATATACAAGTATTCTCACACAATATCTAAGACATTCCAAGAAGGTTTCGGTTTGGTTTTTGGTTTGGTTCGGGTTGTGGTGAGCCGCGGCTAGGAACAAAAGGGACGACACGGGTGCATTTTTTTTCCGACTTTGCTCCGTATAGCTTTGTGAGCCTTCCTTCTATTATTATTTCGATTGTTTCGTTCATTGATTCGATTTTTTTTATATATGTGATGAAATCGATTGGAACTTGCGGCGTAGGAAATAATATGATATTGATGTTAAAGTTGGATTTATATGAAATAATAAGGCATATTGAATATATTTTTGATGAGTTTTTGGGTCGAAAACGAGATTTAACGCCTTTTGTAACGGGTCACACTTGACCAGAAAACAGTCCCTAGGTTTCGGGGTTCGAGATTTTGAAAAGTTGGATTTTTGTTTACGGAATATAATTAAGCTTTCCAAGACGGACGTTTTGATATAAAATGGGACTTCTAACTCCCAATAACGAAGAAACTGGAGCTAGATCGAAATATACACTTTAGTAGAAAATAAGTCATTTTAATACTTAATTAAATCTGACAGAATTAATAAATTAATGTTTTGAGCACTTTCGAGTCCGTTTCGGCCTTCCGGCGAAACACGAAAGTTGTTCGTAATGACGTTTTACTTTTCCGCGAGGTTTATTAATTTTAAAATCGCGATATAGCGGGTCAAAACTAAAGGTCAACTTGAAAGTCAACGGATATATTAAGTAATATTAATATGTTTCGAGTACATTTTTTTGCATTTTGGTGATTTTATGTCGAGTTTCCGGTCTCGGCTAAAACTAAAAAGTTGTCCGGAATATCGTTTCGCATAAATTTGCTTTAGAACCCGAGTCGTGAAAAGGTGATTTAGTGGGTCGTTTTGGTCGGGTCAGACTTAGAAAATAATGTATTTTATTAAAAAGTCCAAACGTAAAAGTAACAAGGACATTAGTAAACGTTAATATTACGGAATGTTGAGACTTACTAAGAATAGCAGTTTTTCGAAAATAGTAACTTTTCTAAAAATAGAAACTTACCAAAAATGTAAAGTTTTCAATAAATTGATATACCTTAAGATTGGATGGAAAATAGTATATAAAATATACTAAGTGTTAAGGTTTAGGACGCGCAAGTGGATTTCTCATCACATATATGTATGTATGTATATATATAAATATACATAATTTCGTCGTAACGACGTACGCCCTGTTGATCGTATTTTGTACGTATTGTAATCGAGCGACATAATTATAGGTCGTGATCGAGATCGTTGCTGCTTCGTTTGTATTCGGTTTATTTGATCGTGATCATTGATCAAGGTGAGTTCATAGCCCCACCTTTTCTCTTTTAATGGTTTTCTTAAACTGTTTTCGGGGTGAGAATACGTGCTCGTTTTACTACATAAACTTATTGATTTCTATACGTAAGCGTTACATGATTATTTTTACTAAGTTTGATTTGTTTACTACAAGATTTGAGATCGTGAATACCTATATTTGAAATCGTGAATTTTAGACATGATTGTTTTACTATTGAACACAAGTGTTTTTCTAAGTGTTTACAAAGTGTATGCTATCCAGATTTTTGCCTGAATATTATTGCTAAGTTACCTTATTGCCGTGAAGTCCCTATTTATCATGAACCGTTAATTGCTATTGTAGTAAGCGCGAGTGTTGTGGATAGATCTATCGGGATTGACAATCCCCACCTTACTTGGGTCACTAGTTTGATCGGGTGCATTTAACATTGAGAGGTGTTAGGTTGTTGGCAAGCATCCTATATTCTGATTGGGGCACAAATCTAGTTAAGGCTTCGGGGTCATGAGCTTAGTGCAATAATACCTGTTATATATTTAGACTTGGTGAATGTGTTTCCCTTGTCTACCTTACTTGTTTTGGACTTCGGAATACGTACTTAGTCCACCATTACTTCGATCTTGTGGTCTACTACTGAACATTACTAGATTTATTAAATCACTTCTTGGATTTCTAAAATAACACTTTGAAATGCCGTAACGTTTCTTTTCTTACTGAAATATTTCTTAAATTATTTCAACACTGATTTTACTTAAACATATGAATTCACCAACATTATTGTTGACGTTTTAGCATGTATTTTCAGGTTACTATTTTGCTAGTGGAGCATTGGGAGCATTCGAGTCGCGCGGATATATATTTTTGAAGGCTTAATAACTTGTATACCATTCGACAAACGTTTAAAAAAAATGTTTCTATTGCATTATAAATGGGATCCTTTGTAAACTCTGATTTTAATATAACGAATGTGAAATTTATTTAAACGTCTCTTTTGAGGTCGTTTTCTGTGACTTGTGCGTATGGACTATGAAGTCGCACCCCAATGTTACTATTCCGCTGCCGTCCGATTTTGGGGGTGTGACAACCCGTGTCTTTTATTTCTTTCTATTTTCTTAATAATAAGTGAGAGTGTTATTTTATAGCCCAAGTGTGGGGGCGTGCTTCTTTCTATGGTTTGTGGTATTGTTTTTGCTTGCAGGATTCCTCAAGATCATGAAGACTTGTGCTTGTTTTCAATCCTCCAATCATTCGGTCTTCGATCTTTTGCTTATTATGGAATCCTCAATCCTGATCATGTATATATAAATTGTTTCCCCTTTCACACTTGGAATTTTTTGCATTTGCCTTTTTCATTCCTAAGTGTGGGGTAAAACCCGACATTTTTGAACATTGAAGCCAGCGTTCCATTCTAAGTGTGGAGGGGATTTCTATCGAAATGTGATCATACCTGTGCCTATATGTGTTCCCACGCAACCCTGTTTTGACCAAAATTTTAAAAATTTATTGTTTTATTATGATATATATATATATTTCAAAAAAAAAAGAAAAAAAGAAAAATGATGAAAATATAAAAATGTTAGTAATAAGTAGGCCCGTAGAACTAGGTAGCTTTTGACTTGACCGAGTTTTAAACTCTAACTTTCCCCTTAGTTTTCGAGACTAAGCGTTTGCTTAACTTTAAAATTTTGCAAAGAACGAAAAATGATAGAGTTGAATATAAGTTAGATGCTAAGCGTGGAGTAGTTGGATCTCTTTAGAGCTCATAGAGGTTAATTGTGGCTTTTTGCTCCCACCAGCTTAATAAACGTTATATAATTGTTGAATAAATAAAGTTACTTTAGGTTTTTGCGATTCTTAGTTTAAATCACTTCGTAGAGATTCCTTCTGGTGAAAGTAAGGTACACATCGAGGTTTTGTCAGTGTTGTAGGGAAATAGACTCTTGGACCATGGTCGGCTCGCATACCGATGTGGCAGTTGTTAAAAGACCACAGGACTTGAAATTTGGCTAATAATAATAAATGTTATGTAATAAACCGAAGCCGAAATAAGACTTCTGGATCATGGTCGGCTCGCATACCGATGTGACAGTCGTTTAAAGGGTGGAGGTAATAATAATAATAAAACTGTGGGCTGATAAAAGTTTACTGCATCTTGCCGGCTCACAACCGATGTTGCAGTCTTCTAAATAAGGCACATAGTAATAATCCGAGACTGATAAAAGTTTGCTGCATCTTGCCGGCTCACAACCGATGTTGCAGCCTTCTAAAAGGTCGAGGAAATTACCGAGGTCGAAATATGTTTGCTGCATCTTGCCGGTTCACAACCGATGTTGCAGCCTTCTAAAGGACCGAGGTTTAATAATGTTGCGAAAATAATAAGTATAAAGCCAAATTTCGACTCTGGGGTTATCTAAATAAAGCCTCCATCTCTGCACTCGTAGTTGAGTTGTTGCGGATGAAATAAAAATGATAACCCCTAAATCATGCGAAATTATAACCTTATTGTGGACCTTATTCTCACCATATCGTCTCTTTAGGAAAGGATTTCAAACTAATTGTGGTCTAAACCGGGTTATTTTATTTAAATAAGGACATAATTTATTTGTCACCAAAAATAAAAAAATCCTTAGAGGAAATTAAGAACAAGGGAGCGAAATGTTAAGTTTATACTTACACATTTAGCATTTATGAGTAGTGTTAGCATCTAATCTTATATTTAACTGTGGTTTCGTTTTAAGCTTAGTTTGGGGATTGTGAAAAATCAAGGATGACGAACTCCCGTTCTTAAAGCCTTTTAAATAATTTTATCTAATTGTTATCTTAGTTTTTATCTTTTATTGAATAAGTGGTTAAAACGGGGGCGCTTTCGAAATAAATGGTTTTTGAACCTTCTTAATGGACCTTTTCTGTTCTTGTTTGATTATGAGGGGTCATAATTTAAAAAGGGATTTAATTATTTATTTCCGGACGTGTTTTATTTACCTTGCGTGAGGGACCAGCAATGATTTAGTGTGGGGGAATTTTGATATGTGTTAAAACACACATCATTTATACCCCGGAAAATGCTAATAAACGGACTAAAACAATAAAATATGGATAAATATGTTGCAAATATGTTTGTATTGTATTTTTATGTCTACAAAGGATTGAAAACAAAGCAAAAACGGTAATTTTCGAGTGACTTTCGACGACGTTTTCACTTTTATCGAGGTCGAAACAAAGTCGTTAATTTTCCTCGATCACACCATTGGAAAGAGCACTAAATTACAAGTCCAACGGTACCGGCCTCTCATATTTAAACCTTTTTATTTTGAACCTTTTTCGTCCCTGTTTGAACCTTTAATGCTAGTATAAATGAACTTGGCCAAATAAGGGTTAAGTAAATAATTATGCATATATATAACAAGACCACTGCCTAGCGCAGTTGGTCTTGTGGCTTGCTTTGAGATTTCACTCCGGAGGTCGTGGGTTTGAAACGCAGGAGGGTTAATATCCCCTCTACGCCACGTCAGCCCAAGACCCGGCCCAAGACCCGACCTGACCCGACCTGAGCCGGCTCAGACCCAACCATGACCCACAGGTTGACTGGCGGTCAACCGACGTTGACCGGTGGTCCGCCGCCGTTGACCGTCGTCCGCCACCGTTGACCACCGTTGACTGGTGGTTCCGGTGGTGGTCCGGTGACGGTGCCGAAACAGTAATTACACCACGTGGCACCACTCAGGTGGTGACACGTGGCATTCTAATGATTGGAGTACGAGGTACTATGCAGGTGTACGAGGTTGTCAGTACGAGGAATGATCCAGAAGCACACGTGGCAGCCTCTCATTGGTGGATCCAGCTGGCGGTTACGAGGTATAATCATTGGCGTATTAATAACGCGTTGGGATGAAATGACGAAAATGCCCCTCACCTTTGCACTATAACGCGTCAGAATGGCTTGAAAAGATGAAAATGCCCTTCCCACTTGGAGGCTATATAAGAACAGACACATCTCATTTGTGAGGAGTGAGTTTTATAAGTTTATTTTATATAGTAGTAGGTGTAGATTTAGGAGTAGTGTAGTATAATTTTTAGCTTATTGTAAAAGCTTTTATAGCTTATTTAGCTTATTGTAATGAAGATTTTGAGCTTATTAATGAAGATGTTTAAGGTTTGTTTTTATGAAATGCTTATTATTTCTTAATGCTTATTTTCTTTTTATGCTTATTCTTCTTCTACTCTTTCTTTTCTTTTGCTTATTTCCAAATAAGCTCATGCTTATAGCTTATTTTTGGATCCCATCTCTTAAGCTTATATTCTAATAAGCTACTTCCATAGCTTATTTAGACTAGCTTATTTTATATTGTTTTCGATTTAGAGCTTTTCGAGTGAGCTTATTTTAGCTTATTTTTCGATTGCTTATTTTTATTCAAGCTTATTTTTTTCTTTATATAGATCTAATCCTTAATCATACCCGATCCGAGTTCACTTGATTGAACACCTTAGTTTCGGGTGGATTAGATCTAAAAATAATAGATCTTATATTTTTAGCTTATTTTCTAGCATAAAGTTTGTTGTTTTTTTTAATTCTAGCTTATTTTACTTAGATCTAAATCTTTAAATATACCCGATCCAAGTTCTCAAGCTCAATTGAATTACAAAGTCAAAGTTTGTAAGATTCGTACTGACAATGGTACTGAATTCAAAAACTCAACTCTTAAAGCTCATTATGAAAAGTTAGGCATCATGTAACAATTTTCAATTGCTCAAACACCTCAGCAAAATGGAGTAGTTGAAAGATGTAATCGTACTCTTATTGAGGCTGCTCGCACAATGCTTATCTTTTCTAAGTTACCTGAATTTCTTTGGGCTGAAGCAGTGGTTACAGTTTGTTTTACTCAAAATCGGTCAATCATCCATACACGATACAACAAAACACCTTATGAGCTATTACGCGGTCAAAAACCGAACATTGCTTATTTTCATGTGTTTGGCTCATTGTGTTATCCAACAAATGACCGTGATGATCTTGGAAAAATGAAACCAAAAGCAGACATTGGGGTGTTCATTGGTTATTCGGAAACATCAACAGGTTTTTGAATTTATAACCGATGGACCAAAATGATAATGGAGACCATTCATGTCAAGTTTGATGAGCTCACAACTATGGCTTCTGAACATGACTGTTTAGAACCCGAACTTCAACGATTTAACTATCATAATTCATCAGCAAATTTAATGAATACTCCATCCAAAGAAGATTTGGATAATTTGTTAGATCCAATGTTTGAAGACTATTTTGAGAAGGCATCTTCAGATACAACCATTAATTCCGCTGCACAACTGACTCAAGTTCATGAAGAATCATCTTCTACATCTTCAATCTTTGTTGACACACATGAGGCTCCTCCTGTTGTCACTACATCTGATGAACAAACCTCTCTAATCTCTTTGAAAGAGTCGGATGAATTCAATCAAGAAGATTCTGCTGCATTTGATGGTAATACACAGTTTGTTCTATATAATCCTCCAAGTAATGAGGAGATTAAGTTATCTTCAACGGCTCTAGAACCATCAAATGTGCAGAATTTCCATCAAGTACAACCCTCAACTCACATTTGGACAAAAGATCATCCTCTAGACCAAGTTATTGGTGACCCGTCCAAACCGGTCATGACTCGTCAACGGTTACAAACAGATTTTGAAGTATGCATGTATGCATTAACCGTTAGTACTATTGAACCAAAGAATATCAAAGAAGCAATGGCAGACCATAGTTGGATTGAGTCAATGCAAGATGAGTTGAGATTTAAGAGACTTCAAGTTTGGGAACTCGTTCCACGACCAGAAGGAAAGAATATTATTGCTCTCAAATGGCTTTGGAAGAATAAGTATGATGCTGAAAATATTGTGGTTCGGAATAAAACTCGTCTTGTAGCTAAAGGATATAAGCAGGAAGAAGGCATTGATTTTGAAGAGTCATTTGCTCCTGTTGCTCGTCTTAAGGTTGTTCGAATGTTTATTGTTTATGCTGCTCATAAGAATATCACTATCTTTCAAATGGATGTCAAAACGGCTTTTCTTAATGGTCCTTTGAAAGAAGAAGTCTATGTCAGCCAACCTGAAGGGTTTATTAATCCAGAATTTCCAGATCATGTCTACAGGTTGAAAAAAGCTTTATACGGTCTTTAGCGAGCACCTCGTGGATGGTATGACAAATTGTCTTCTTTCCTAATTGAACATGGGTTCACTAAAGGTATAATTGACTAAACTTTGTTTACATGACGTCACGGGGAAGACATATTACTTGTACAAGTATATGTTGATGACATTATTTTTGGTTCAACAAATCCAGATTTTTCAAAACGTTTTGCAAACTTAATGAAAAATAATTTTGAAATGTCAATGGGGTGAACTAAAGTTCTTTCTTGGACTTCAAGTTCATCAATCTCCCCGTGGCATATTCATAAGTTAGTCACAATATGCAATAGAGTTGCTAAAGAAACATGGTCTAGATGAATGTGTTTCCATGAATACACCTATGGCAACTGAGAGGCTGGATGCTGATTTACAAGGCACTCCTACTGATCAAACTACTTATCGTCGTATGATAGGAGGGCTTATGTACCTAACAGCCAGTTGACCAGACATTGCTTTTGCTACTTTTGTATGTGCTCTATATCAAGCACGTCCTACGGTCAAACACCTTAAAGAGGTTAAACGGATCTTTCAGTACCTGAGACAGTCCTATAAGATGGGCCTATGGTATCCGAAGGATTCCGGATTTAACTAATTGCCTATTCAGATGCGGACCATGCAGGATGTAAAGATGATTGTAAGAGTACATCAGGAGGATTGCAATTTCTAGGTGGAAAGCTAGTGAGTTGGAGTTCAAAGAAACAAGATTGTACTGCGATGTCCACTGCTGAAGCTGAATATGTTTCCTTGTCTGCATGCTGTGCACAAGTTATTTAGATGCGTACTCAACTGCTTGACTATGGATATAAGTATAATCGGATTCCGATGTACTGTGACTCCAAGAGTGCCATTGCTATTTCATGCAATCCGGTCCAACATTCTAAGACGAAGCACATTGACATCTGGTATCATTTTATTAAAGAACATCTTGAGAAGGGTACAGTGGAAATTTACTTTGTCGGGACAGAATACCAACTTGCGGATCTATTTACTAAGGCGCTTCTAAAAGAACACTTTGAGTATTTAGTTCATCGAATTGGTATGAGATGTATGACTCCAACTCAGTTGGAAAGCCTGACAAAGTTATCTTCTTCAAAAGTTCATACATAAAAAACATGTAAATAAATTTTTCAAAAACAAAAGAAAAAATTTGACATATTTTTATTAAAAAAACATAAATTTAATAAGATCACATGATTAGATTCATGATTTTAAGTTTTTATAAAAAGCTTTCAAATTGAAAATACAGAATCATGATCTAAGGGGGAGTTCTTAAAAATTTTCCATTCACAAACATCTTTTTGGATATAAAATAAAAACAATGATCTCTCAAAAATACTACATTTGGAAAATGTTATGGTTTCAAGAGGGAGTTTTTATTTAAGCATCTTCATTTTTGGACTAAGTACTTTACATGATTTCATTTCAAGGGGGAGTTTTTGAAAAGATTCATTATTCAAGAGGGAGTTTGTGAAAATTCATAAACAAATTTCAAAGAAACATGGTCAGAATTGAAAAATAGAAGTACAGGGGCTAAAAGTATCAATTTTCAAAAATATTTTCGGAGGTTATAAAAAGGGATGTCATTTTCGAGTTTCATTTTTTCTATTACCGAATCCATTTACCGAGTTTGAGAAGAAATTCATTCCAATCTTTTTGAGTTCATTACAACGATTTTGATTATTTTTCTTTCTCAAACGTAAGTGGATTAAGCATTATCAAATTGATAATTGATTGTTTTGCACTATCGAGTTTAAACTCGGTAATATTAATGTTTACCGAGTTTGTGTTTTTTTTGTGTTTTTATGGAGTTTTTGTCAATAATTACACATCAAGGTTGATAATATGCATAGATTCAGTAAAAATACGTGATGAATAGCCTATACATGATTAACCATTAGTTTAAATTGAAATTCGGATGTGTATGAGGTTTACCGGGTTTGATGTTTATCGAGTTTAATTGACTTCAGGTGGTAATTTGAGAATGATAATATAAAGGATTGAGTTTGGTTTTTCCTATGTCAAAAAGAATCAGTGTTTGTGAAATTCAGTAATAGTCAAAAAATCAAACTCGGAAAGGTCAAAAAGTCAAAATTCAGTAATACTAAAAAGTCAAAATTCAGTGAAAGTACGTTTGTGGAAACGTGAAGGTGTTTTGAGAAAGAAATAATGTTGATGATTCATGCTTATGATGTTTAATGCTTAAATGTCTGTGGAATAACAAGATCAATTTCTCAAGCGTGGTGAATAATTTTGAAAAAGAAATCAAGTTTTTATGAATTCTGAGCTATGGGTCATATATATCTATTCGTAATTGTTTAAGTGGACTAAGTCATGTCCGTTTTAGGCCGTTTTCTACATTGAACAGAATGAGGAGTGAGCGACTTAGTGTCCATTCAATTATTGAATTAGATGTGTTTGTCTTTATTGTTTAGGATTCATGACAAAAAGTGAAAACAAAAGTGTTTTTTTATAACTTGAAGTTGTTAATCTAAATCTCAATTGTTTAAGTGGACTAAGTCATGTCCGGCTTTGGCCGTTTTCTGCAATGAACAGAATGAGGAGTGAGTGTCTTAGTGTCCATTCAGTTGTGGGTTTGTGATTACATGCTTCTATGTTATCCTTATAAAGAAAGTTTTTGTCAAAAGTTCTCAAAATCTGTTATTGTGTCAAAATGATACTCTTTCACAAAACAATTTTAAGAGGTTGAATGATTTCTCTTTAATTTTTCGGAAAAGAGTCTTGATTAAAATCAAAATAGAAATTTTCATCATTCTTGAAAGAGTATCATGTCACAAAGAATTTCTGGTGAGGATATTCTAAAAACAGAAAGAGAGCTAAATCCATACGCAAAAAAGCAAATCAAAAGTGTGTTCGAAAAAGAATTGCCAGAACACATAAAAATTGGTAAATCAAAAGAATAAAGCGTATGGCATATGCTAGAAAAAGCAAGAACGAGCACATGGGAAAGAAACTGATCAAAAATATGTTCAAAAAGAATTGCCAGAACATATAAAACAGACAGAGTAGAAAAAGACAAAAATGTCAAATGAATTGTTTGTTATCTAACATCTCAATTGTATTCATTCAGTAATCATCATGGCACAACAACAACATGCAGCTGATGTTCATCCAAATGAACTATTCCCTCTGAGCAAGAGATATGATCTTATGGATGCTAACAAGAAAGTTGATCTCGAGCATGTGTAATGTCTGCCAGAAAGCAAAATTCTGATGAATATCATCCAGAATCATCCATTACGATTCAGCATTGCACCTTCTTCATCCGTTCCATGGATTTATATGGCATAGTTATGGCATACTTTGAAGGAAGACGGATCAAAGTATCGGCTCAGGTTTATGCTGGACAAGAAAGAACTCACTCTTACACTGGATGACTTCAGACAAATATTTCATCTTCCACAAGCAACTGCCAACAATCATAATTCATTCGTGCCACCGCCATCATTTTCTGACATGGTTTCATTCTACAAGCAAGTATTGGGATTTACAATGGAGTTAAAGACACAATCGAATTTCAAGACTACTGGTCTTTTGCAGCCATGGAAAACATTATGCAAAATATTCTCCAAATGCTTAACAACACGTGTCACTGGATGGGACCAACCACCGTTGCAGATAATGAAAATGTTGTATTGCTTTGTCAATAACATTCATGTGGATTATATGAAGTTACTATAGGAAGGACTCTACTATTCGCTTCATCATCCAACATCTTCGATTCCATATCCAAGATTTACAAAGATCATCGTCAGTAATTATATGACTATCTTTCTTTAAATCTTAAGACGTGCTCGAGACAAGCATCACAACTTGCAAGATGATGATATCATGAAGAATATTTTTAATTCAGGAAGACATAAAGACAAAGTTGGAATGCAGATACCAGCTTGGATGATCACTGAAGAAATGAAGCACACGGAGCATTACCGGATGTATACGGAGGTGTTTGGGATAGATGTTCCTCTGACTCAGTCACAGCCGACTGAGTCTACCCAAGGAACGCATAGGACACCTAGCGCCCCTAGGTCACCTAACCCTAATAAGGAAGCAGCAGAGTCAAGTGCTCCAAGACGATCAACTGTGATTCGTCTTCGTATCCCTGAAAGGCGATCCGCACGTCTTACTCCACCAGCTCCAGTGCCAAATGTTGACAAGGCAGACGAGATGATTTTACAAGATACATTACAAGTTAGTCTTGCGGAGCATAAAAGTCGTGAAGAGCAGGAAGCTAGAGAAAATGTGGCACTGGTTGACGAGCACTTGGCATCTGAAGAAATTGATAAGATGGTGGAAGGACAAGAGAACGTTGTTGATGATAGTTCAATCCCTAGGAATGATGAATCAAATATTCCCGGCACTAGGATAGAGCCCCGGAGTGATAAGGAAAGTCCGGAGGTGGAGATTGCTAAAGAAAAGGAAGTGGAGATTTCTAAAGAGAAGGAGGTGGAGCTAACTAAAGAAACGGAAGTGGTTAACATTACTAACGTTGTTATACCAGTAAATGTTAATGATGAAAATGAAGAAATAACTGATGAGGTGTATGAATTGAAGAGAAGGGAGAAAGGGAAGATTGTAGAGGAGACTAGGAATTCACCAATCCCCACACCAATTAGATCTCCTAGGATTCATACTAATCTCGTATCTTCGGATACCGAGAAACTCCAGGAATTGACGGATACTCATACTACACCATCATCAAGTTCATCTCACACTAAGTTATCTAAGACGAATCGACTTCTATCCTTGTTCAAGACAAAACCTACTCGCTTCAAACGATACAAGAGTTTCTTTCAGGAGGTACAGGGACGTTATGGTTACTTGTTTGCACATTTACGAGCGAGGTTTATGCCGAGGAAGTCATTCGATACACTTTCTGATAATCTTCATGATGTAATGGTTGAGACATTACCTGCTATGGTTGATAAACACATTAAGGAGCAAGTTGTGAAGCAAGTTCCTGAACAAGTTCGTAATCAAGTTCCAGTGTATGTTGCGGAAGGGTTGATTCTGGAGAGGCAAAAGGCTAAAGAAGAGACGGAAAGGTTGATTGCTAAAGCTATTTTGCAGGAACGTGGAAATATTCAGGCTCAAATTAAGACACACATTGATAATGCAATTGCCAATGTCATTCCTTCTCAAGTCGATGCATCCGTTCGAAGTTATATGTCTGGACATATTCTTCATGTTCATCCGGCTCAATCACAAACATCCTCAGTTCCAGAACAACAATATCAACTGTATCTTGCTATGAAAGCTGATCCTCAATTGCAACAACAAGACATAGCAATATGGTTGGCTCTCCAGATGAAGTTTGAAAGAAATACAGTACTACAAACTGCATGTAGAACTCCTGCCGTTCGCCCAAGAGATCAGGACGATCCTCATGATGATGCTCATCCTGAGGGGGAGAATAGTGCAAAGCGGCAGAAGACATCGGAGTATGAAGCTTATGTGTCTGGAGAGTCATCATCTGGACAAGTATTTCAAGAGGAACAAGCTCCATCAACTTCAGGAAATCAAGAGCAAAATGATGATTTTGATTTTTGGACTGACTCTTATGCTTCAGATGATGATGAAATACCATCGAAGCAAGTATCACAAGAAATTATGGAAGAAGTATCGCTGACTATTGATGAAGCTAAGCTGAGAAAGATGGCTGATGAGATGTTGAGACAGAGATGTACTTCAGGAGATGAGCATCAGTATCACATTGATCAGATGAAGAATTTCTTAAAGAGTGACATTGTCTGGGAAAGTAGAAAAGAAATTCTTGTCTCTTCACATCCACGAAAGACCACACCATTAGTTCATAGCTGTCAACGAGATCCTGAAGCTCCAGCATTATCTCTGATTAATCAAGACCTTTTGTATTTGAAGAAAGGAAATTCTGGACCCGAGAAGATAGTCTTGTCACTTCACAAGTTTCCAGCAATAATCTTCAACGATGATGATATTGAAGAACGAACTTCCAGATGGGTGAATAAGTGTGTAAAGAAATTCAATCCTTATGCTCGATATGGTGTTGAACATTGGAAGAATCCTCATGCGAAGATCTTCTACATAAGGAAACAGAAAGAGCCTGGAAAACCAAAGGAAGAGATTTATTCAAACTCAAAAATCGTTCAAGTCATCAAGACATATTGGGAATTGGGTCATGAACACAAGTTTATCACAGAGATTGTTGCAAGGAGAGCTAATGATTGCATCGTATCAATTACCGAGCCTGATTACAAGAATCTTAACAAGAACGATATTGAGGATATATACTTGTTGATTATGAATGGCAAGGTACCTGATTATGCAGATACATGATTGCTATGGTCTTTATCAGTCTTCATTAGAAGTTCAGTGATATGGGAAAGAGTGCATGACTTCCAACTTGGAATTGAAAGCTATCAACAGAAGGTTAATCTCACTGCACCAACAATGACTTTCCCAGGAATTGAAGATCATGAAATGTTCTCTATCATCTATGAGCCTGTGCATGGAATTATTTACAAGAATAGCAAGAAAGAGAAACGGGTGATGAGACATTCAGAGATCCATAAGTTTTGTGATGCAACGTTAAATAGAGTGTTAGAAGGTCTGAAGAGTTATAATAATGATGTCAAGTATGGATACGTACAAAAAGATCTCACCAAAGATGAAACAGAATACTTGAAGTTGTTTGAAGAAGAGATTGAAGAAAGATTGAAGCATCGAAGGCAGATGAGAAGATGGGAGATGTTCATGAATGGAAGACCACTTGGATCAAGAAGAGAACGCCTGAATAATCGACCCTTAGGGGGAGATTGTTAGGATCATTAAAAGTGTTGATTATGTGATTTTGTATTATTTAAGTCATTAGTGTTTCTTTTGATAATGTCAAAGTAGTTTGTAATAAGGTATATTATGCTAAAAGAATGAAATAGCATAATTACCAAAGTCTAGGGACTAGATGTGACAAGTTAGGAAAATAAGGAAGGGAAGCCTCCTTCCATCACCTATAAATACCCCTCTAATCTTCATTAGAGGGTGATGCACTTGTAACAAACTCTTCTATTTTCCCTCCCTTTTATATCATTTGAATTTCAAATACTTGCCCTTCTTTACTATTCTCTCTATGCATACATGTTCGATATGATTGATTCAAGATTAATGTGACCTAACAAGTGGTATCAATAATCACTTCATGTTAAAAACAGACAGAGTGGAAAGAGACAAAAATGTTATAAATGTAAATATTACAAACTTTATCTCATTTCACTAATCACTTCATGTTATCATACAGTATTCCACATGGCTCAACAAGTAATTCCAGCTGCTTAGCTTGTTCCAAGATACCATACCATTGGGAGATGCAACAATTATGTGATGCTTCAGAGTATTCCATGCTCTCTTGAATGCAAGATTGTTTGTAACACCCCCAAAATGGGTCGCTGCGGAATAAGGATCCGGGGCGTGTTACTTATCAGATCAATAACACAAGATAAACACAATACAATTCCCTTATAATTTGGGAGGGGGGAGAATTAAAATGTTCCAATAATCGGCTTGTTAATAATTGGACATTTTTTCCTAAAACCATAAATATTTAAATCAATTAATATCCAAAATATCAAGAGATTTGATATTTTTTATAAGGGGAGAAAATGTGATTTTATGATCTCAAGTGTACGCTAACCCATATATGTGCTAAACTCTTTCGATTAATCGATGCACATATGAAAGGGGAGCAAATGGTTACATGTTTGCTGAAATGTGGAAGTACCAAAGACCGGCCATTTGAATTATTGTATTGGAGTTATAAGGTGGTTAAGTTTAGGTATTCATTCCCATGATCCAGCCAGAACCAAAGGGATCTACCTAGGGATATTCCACTAGTTAGTGTAGAAGTCCTTAGGTATGATATAAAAAAGGAGTAAAAGTGAGAATAAAAGGAATAGTACCGAGTGAGATAGAGCTAGTACTAAAACAAACCCAACAAGGTACTAGTCATGAAGTCTCGGTAAGTACTAAAGGGGTTGAAGAATTAAAAGAAAAGTTAAGATAAAGGGTGAAAAGAAAGAAGCACTCCTTGCACCTAGGCAGAAACCGGGTCAATACATCTGCTGTCAGAATCATAATGATGATTGTTGACATTGAAGACTGACATCATGAACACAGTGATGCAATGCACACCGTCCCTAGCCACTCAGAATCTCTCAAAAGATTCATGTTTCATTTCCTACAGAGATTACACACATTTCTATCAACTTTCTCATACCGAGTTAGTTGGTATTGAAAAGGTGTTAGTCTGCTCCAGCCTCTAATTACTAAAATCAAATATGCACTATTGAGTCTAGAGCCAAAAGAGATCATCCATAAATCTCATTAGGATACTTATCCAAAATATGCTTGCTAATTCACACAATGTGAAAAACAAGAAATATATATCAAGAGTCCTACGCATTATCCTTGTGATTTTGCCAGAACATCAGAGTGATACCTTAAAGTACTCACAATGACGATGGAAATCCTTCTAGAGCCAACATCAAACAAGCTCTGTGGTAGGTGATTTGTGAGATCCTATATGGATCGAACTTGTGCTGGATATCGATTCGGTCTAGCTTATGAATTGACGAATGTATTTTGAAAAGATTAAAACTATTGGGGTGTTATAAAAACCGTTTGCATCTTAACATACCGACTGATTTTCTAAATCAATTTTTAATCTTATGTCCATAGGAAGCCTCACAAGGGTATCTGGACATAGGAAGGCTGAACACGAATTGACGACTTAATCAGGAAGATAGTAACTTACCGGTTCACTCTTATCGTGTTGTCTGCTTTGAAAAGCTCCGGTAATAAGAACAGCTAGTACAACTATGAAACCATGTCAATGAGATTCTTTGGAATTCTACCTGATCACAGGCAGTATTTATACGGATTAACGGGGAACCATGGTTATTACAACCGTATTTGACAAAGTGACAAAGCCGCTTTCGTCCATACATGTTGGTTATCACTAACCCTTTCATGCCGGTAATCCTGATGGTCGCAGCTATTGGATCAAGACAAGTCAAGATTTAAAGCCACATGCTCATACTCAACGGACATATATAAGGACATCATGAAAGCTCAAGTACATGTTTCAAGACTTCCGCTACTCTGATAATGTACGTCTTTCTTGAAGTGACAAAGTATTAAAGTCAAAGAATTTTATAGAAGTTTTTGTTACTCTGATACTGAACGTCTTTCTCGAAGTGACGAAGTGTTATAGTTAAAGAATTTCAAAAATGATGTCTTACTGCTTTCAAGACCAAGAAACAACAACAGTATAGGCATGTTGGTCTGAACGTCATAAGTACACAAGATGGCAAAAGATTACAAGATGATGATTCAAGATTATGTTTAGCTGATGATCTCAAGAAGCTCAAAGATCACATGCAAGTTAAGATTAAAGGAACAAGCTAAAGCCTAAAGTCTAAAGATCACTATGCATATCACAAGTTAAAAGATGAACAATCAAGACTACGAGCAAGATTGAAGACATTCATAGAATGCTAAGCTTAAGATATTTGTAATCTAAAGTGACCTCCCTTAGGAGAAGATTGTTAGGATTCCAAAAAAAGGATCGAACACTTCACGTATTTTATATTTCTAGTTCATAGTCCATAATGTATTATTTAGTAAGCTAACCGGGCCAAAGCATAGAAAGCCTATGGAAAGCCCAAGGAAAGCCTGGTTTATCCTTTGTATAAAAGCCTTTTCCACACATGGAGAGGGTGTTGGTTGTTCATTTTTCTTACATAGTTAAGATAATTGTTCTTTCTTTGTTTCTCTCTCAAAGTGTTCATCTAACCACCTCTTTCTCTCTTTAAAACCCTAAACGAATCCATCCTCTATATGTGTTAAGATATTCTACATGGAGAGTTGCCTAAAAATTGTTCTCTCTATTCTCAACTGCATTGAAAGAGTTAATCAAACTCTTATCACCATATACATGACATGATACCGAAGTGCTAATCCACCATTATCTAAGGTCGGATTCCCTCATGGCCTTAGTTTTATGTCATTCAGACCATATAACACATAGTTATGACACATAAGGTTTCTGAATGCTTCAAAGCATCTACCATACACGTAACTTGAGTATCGGTCTCCCTTTTAACAAGTTCAGGAGCAGATCTTTTAGATATCACTCGTGACATTCCAAATATTTTGTTAATACGAGGTCCCATGATTAGTTTGAAACTAATTTTGGTACTAATAACAACATGCGTAATCATATTATTTCTTAACAAAATGATTTTAATTCGTCTTTTGTTTAAAACACTAATGCTTTGTAAGATCCGTTATACAAAACCATTTTAAAAGAAGTCTTTTGATTAAAACAATTAAATAATATCACCTATTACATAATGTTTTAACAAAAACACATATGTTGTCAATTTTCATTAAGAAGATCTTAATAGATCTATTTCACATGATCTATTTCTACAACGAAATTCAACAAGGTTTCAGTAGATCCACTCTTCTAAAGAAACTAAACTAGGTTTCTATAGATATCCTTTTAAAATCTAAAAGATTTCAAGAATTATATCTAGTTAATAGTTAAACCCGACCCGGTTTAAAATAAACTAGACAAGTCAAACAAACACTTCCACTAATATAGTAAAAATGATGTATATAATCCGATATTTAATAATAACTTGTATAATTATCTATATCTTGTTTCAAAGAAACTCTCCTTGATTTCATTGAACATGTTACAGTTATCTAATAAAATAACAACTTGCATTTTATGAGATATGTTTCAAAGAAACTCTCCTTGATTTCATTGAACATGTTACAGTTATCTAATAAAATAACAACTTGCATTTTATGAGATATGTTTCAAAGAAACTCCACTAGTTTTCAATGAATACGTTCTAATAATCTAATAAAATAACAACTTGCATTTTATGAGATCTGTTTAAAAGAAACTCCACTTGGTTTTAATGAATCTAAATTTATCATGATTTGCAACCATGTTAGTAACTGGCGCATGTTGCGTATTTTCTTTTAAATATTATTTACCAAGTTTTAAATTTATGAAACTCGTTTCACCTTTACAAACGCACTAACAAGCAGAGAACACGGTTGTGAGTAGTGTAGTTTTGGTAAATCCATGGTCATACCAAGAGCTAATGGGCAGTTACAAATCTGAGTTTAAATTGGTTGTCACGTTTTAAAGCTAATGGGAATAATTAATTTGGTTTTATCAATCAGTGGAATTGGTATAGTGGAAAACTACTAAGAAGATTAACCTATTTAACTGATTAAATATCTAAGTTTAATTATGTTGATCTCAAGTGCAATGTCTAATTCTTATTTTATTAGTGTTCTAATATAACAGATCCGAATTGACGTTCGAGGTCTATCCTATACATCCAAGGATCCAAATTGCTCGAAAGTCTTGATGTTAAAGTATCCTGGTTGTAGCTATTAAGTACCAATCATCTAAAAGACTTGTCTATAACCAAAATAGATTATTAACCCTCTCTGAAAGAGTTTATGCGCTTTTTTTAAGTATTTTGGGTAATTAAGGCGGTGACCTAATCGATTCCTACACTAGGATATATTTCAACTTATCCTAGTACCTTTGTAATCCTAAGTTCAGCGGTTTGCCTAATAAAATGACTAACCGAATCCAAACTACCTTTTAATATTGCCAAAACGCAGGGATCTTTGACAAGCTATAAGGATATCTAATAAAACAATTATCAGCCAAAGAGATCAAAAATAAATAAACAAATAATAATTAAATGGCAGGAACAAAAATTAAGCATAATAAATATCAAGCATCAACAAATTAAGCCGAGATCAAATAAATTATAAAAAATAATTAATTGAAATCAAACTGTATTAGTTGAGGAATCATGTATAAATCATGTTAAAATAATGTTCTCGGTCTTCTAGTTGGATCCCGTGGCGAACCCCAAAGGGGTTTTCCCTATACCCAAATCAAGCAGGTAGGCTACCTGCTCTTTCTTTTCCTTTTTCTCGTTATACACGCAGAAAGCACCCAATGATGATATGAACCAATTTCATATCTTCTATTTATAATAAAGATGAAGTTTAACTCTTGTACGATATTGGCCTTTCGTCTTTATGATGTCTTTTAATTAATTATTAAAACTACATAGCTTTTGCGCAGCTTTAGTCCCTGTGATGAGTCATCATTACGGCATAACCGATTTATTAGATTACGTCGTAATCCTTCTCGCGCGGCATTCCACCTTATAGTAATAAAATATGTTAAGGCATAATTACTTTGATATGTTACGCCGTAACCCTTAGTCATCATCAATATCTTCTTTATTAATAATTAATTACGGCATAACTCTTGCGGGACAGTTACGCCGTAATTCTTCTAAGCTTGCAATTCTTCGATTACGTTCATCAATAAAAATATAGTACCTTTACTAAATAATATAATAGTGATACTATTCTTCACTAGGCTCATAAGCTACATCCTGGAGAAATATAGTAGCTATCAAATGATTTCTAGTAATTTTGCTAATTAAATTAATATTTGTACTATTTTTGGCCATTTTTGCCTTTTTTCCGTTACAATTCCTTTAATTACCTGAATTTGGAAAATAAATGAATTAAGCACCGAATTCATATGAAAATGATATAAAGCAAGGCAATAAATGCAGGAATTTGATATAAAAAAGTATTAAATATTTGATGTTATCAAATATCCCCCCACTTGACTTTTACTTGCCCTCAAGTAGAACCTTTTTAATAAGTTTTAAAAAGATATCTCCCAAGTTATCCAGGAAGATATGAATTTAAAAATTACCTATGCTAGAAAATTCCAAATCGAGCACCTCACGAAAGGAAAAATGAATCACACTTATACTCTCACTAATCTATGTGTTTTTTTTGGTGATCACTCAACTGCTCGGTCATGGCGAGTATTCTATCATAAGCTTGGCAAGGATATTAATCTCCATCACTAGAGTCTAGATGCAACTATTCAGAAAGGCAAATGGGTTGACTCTAAAATTCAAATGACTTTTATCACTTTAATATAATATTAACGTGTGTTGTTCACTGAGTAAGAAAGTTTTTAAAGTAGCTTATTTGGAATATTAGTGGCAACTTTTTTCCTCTTTCTACAGCTTATCTTCGAGCTTATTTTTGGCCTTGTTTGGGTATCTTTGTCTTACTCACCGTTAAGTCTAAGCAACCAAAAGAACAAATTTTGTTGAAAAGGCTTATTATGGTTAGTATTTTAAGGTAGCTTATTTGTTATAAAGCGGCTTATAACAAATTGATTATTTCCAAACCGAACTGTACCTATATATTTTTCAACAAAATTGCACAACAGCTTTAGATTGCCTGTTATATGCTTTGTGCACCAAGAGTCAATAATGAATAGGATAATTTGCACAATCTGCAAGAGAATTAGAGAATGATGGAACATTTGACAAATTAGATCCTAAAGTATTTGTTAGTTTCAAGACATTAGTTATCCTAGATGCATAATCTATGGTTGGACTAATGCTTGTGTTCACATATTTTTCCTAACTTTAGGCACCCATTTCATTTTTGTCTTAGGAACTCATTTATATCCTGATGGACATTGTTTTTTAGTCCATCATTTCCATGCCTTACTTGTTTTCTCATTAAGCATCCTATAGTAACTCTTGGATTTCTAGATAGTGGGATCTAAAGCAACTATTTAATTAGGAGGTGTTGCTACAGATTGGTTTGCTTTTCTTATGGTTTTTCTGGGTCTAATTGGCATTACTTTAGGCTTTTTAGATCTAGCATTCACGTCATTCAAAAATTTAGAAACACAAGCATCATGATTCGAATTAAATACACATTTTCCACAAGTAGCACAAACAACATTAACATTTGAAGTTTTGGACTTTAAACTGTCATTACACGTAGTTATAAACTTTGTTTTATTAAAAATACTAGAAATCCTATGGTTGTCTTCTACTTTAGTCTTTTTAAACTTCACTTGACTATTGTTTTGCACGATCATAACTTTCATTTGAGTGCTCTTAAGCTGTGGCCTGCTAACACTAGGTTTGTGAATTACTCATGCAGAGGTAGAAACGTGAGGATTAGTATTTCTAAAAGTTTGAGGCAAATTTGGTGCTCTAGTTTGTATTGTCTTAGTGTCAATTCGATACATTCCTAGTTTAAACACATTTGTGTTTCTTACAGCTTGTTTTAGGTAAAACCTGTGTAGTGACTGGTTTTGATAAACTTTCTAACACATTAGTTTTGGTAACTGACTTTGTCTTTGAAAAACTGTTCCTATCAAAAGAGTTTGAAAAAGGAGTCGGTTTGCCTAAAATTGATGGTTTTGGAATCTTGAGAGCATTTGGTTGTCGAACAACAGATGGTTCATCAAACTTAGTTTCCATAGATTTTCCTTTGCACTTCTCAATGAGTTTCTTTAACTCACTTATAGAAATGTTCTTGTCTTGCAGTTGAGCTTTCAAATTTTGTATTTTGATATATTGTTCACGTTCTTTTTGAAATACACTTGATCTATTTTGTTTGTAAACTGTGTCATTTTTAATTTGTTCTTGACATTGTTGTAAAGCAAGTTCAAGAAAAATCGAATGTTGTTTAAGTTTAGCAAAACTTCAGGATAATTTATTGTAAACTTCTTAACTAACATTTTTAGTTTGTTTAGAAAGCTTTTCCGCAAGGCATTCACATTCTTTGACTTTATGAAGATACAGACATTGCAATTCAGCTTGAGCATCTAAATCAGATAAAGAATGCAAATAAGAACACATAACATCTTTTCAAGTTCGTCAACCTCTTTTTCAAGTTATTTAACATATTGTAAATCTACAAACATCTCTTGTCTAAGTTCATTCACAAACGTTTGACTATCATTTTGTGTCTTTAGTGCAAAAGGCGTTAAACAATTCTTCACCAGAACGTTCAAATCTTGAGGAGTTAGGGCACAAAATTTATCAACATTATGTTTTGGCCAAGGTTGATCAACAATTATATTGAAATGATTTATGTTATTTGTCATGACATTATAAGCTTGTCTACTCTTACTTATTGATTTTTGAGTAGGTAGAAAATCTATGTTTTTTGTAAAATTAATCTTAGACTTTACAAAATATTTTCTCCATATTGTCTTTCGTACTTCATTTGCATATGCCAACTGATCAAGATATTCCCTTGTTGGTGGTTTGAAAATTTCATAAAGACTGTTTTGTTTTGTGTAGTCATATGGTTCCACTAAGTCTTTATTTAATTTTGATCTACTCTCTTGTTCAAGAGTCAATGTCTCTTCCCTATCAAGGGCAAATCTGTTTGCAACATCAAATGTGTCATATGGGATCTCATACAAACATGGTTCTTCAGATTAAGCTTTCTTGAGGTACACATGATTTGCAAAAGTTGGTCTTCCATTATATGTTGAGCCTTTGAGAGCTAACATATGAATGGTTTGAATTGATTGATTTTGTTTATAAACAATTTTGTTTAAAAACTTTAATTGCTTTTCCATCATAATAAATTTGTCAATATCGTTTTCTTTCTTAAGTTTCAAATCCTTTATTACCTTATTTTTCTCTTTGACAAGACATTCGTAACTTAATTTTGTTAAAAGACTCTGTTTGACTAACTCATAATGTTTCTTATTGGCAACAGAAAGTTCATATGCTTTTAATTTTAAACCTTCTTTTATGTCATTTTCTTTTTGAGCTAATAGTCCTTGAGTGTCTTTTAATTTTCATTCAAGTATGTCATATTTAGTTGTACGATTAAGGTAGGCATTGTACTTCTCAAGCTCAATATCTTTGTTTTGAAGTGCAATTATGCATCTATCCCGAGTACTATTAGACTCCCCAAGAGTTCTATTAGTCTCTTCAAGATTAGATTTGCACTCTTTCAATTCTTAAGTCAGTGATGCGTTTGCTTTCTTTAATTGCTTTAAAACCTTTTTTTCTTCTTCAGTATCATGTGTTAAATTTGCAATTAAATTAACAAACACAACACGCTTATCATTACATTATTCAGCATTTTGGTCAGCCTGATTATCATTATCACACATATTTGATGAATCAAGAATAACATTACTATCATCCTTTTCCACTATATATGTGTCATTAATGGATTAAGGTTGCTCAGAATGCTATCTTTCATTGGAAAACACATTATAGTCAGCATTATATTGTACCTTTGATAATGGCTCAACATCAGATCCTAAGTCTGCAGGTAAGACCTCCTGAATCTTTGCCATGAAACCATAATGTGCTTCCAATTCTTATTCATCAACTTCTTCATCTATGTCCTCTAGCCAATCAGCTTGCTCTGCTTAAAGTGGAACACCTTTCTCAGCTTGTTTTTACAACATCTTCTCTTTATGATAAGTGTAGTCTTTTGTCCTCTTTAGTTTCATGCACTGCTTAGCAAAATGACAAAATTCCTTGTAGTTGTAGCATTGTATACCTGAATGCCTACAGTCTCCCTAGCCCTAACAACTATCATTGTCATCTGATTCCCAAACTAACTAGTCTGATTTTCATTTACGTATCTTGAAGTAGTATCCACATTCTTGTTTCTAGAGTTTGAAGAAGTTCTGAGGTTGTTGTTGGTAGGTTTGTAGAGCTTTTTGAAATACTTTGCAATGAATACTAAGTTTTTCTCCATTTTTTTATCCTTTTAAGCTTGTTCTAGATTACTATCTCTTCAGAAGCTGACTCAGATGGAGGTGTGATTGGTTTGGCTATCTCTTTGCCTTTGTGTATGGTAGAAGCATTAGATCTGGTAGAAGAAGATTGTTTTGTTGTAGGTGCATATGATCTTTGAGGTTTTGGTGCTTGAGAATAGGTATCTGGATATTGTTGAGTAGCAGCAACGAGTGCTAGTGGATTTGCATTCCTGGTAATCTTCTCTGCACGGATTTCATTAACTTCTTTTTGGTACTGTTTCAGAATTTCAAAGAGCTTGTGATATTACACGATGTCCAATTCTTGAGTTTGCTTAACAATACAAATCTTGACCATTCTGATTGAAGTTGTTGAAGAAACTAAACATTTACTTGCATAGTGGAAACTTCTAAGTTGTTTCTTACTATTTCATTCATCATCTTGTAAAACATAGAGTAGTATGATTCTATTAACTCTCTATCTCATGAAGTAAATCTGCCAAATTCCCAAAATAAATTAGTCTTAACATCTTGAATGTTAAGAGATTCACCCTGTTGTAGCCTTTCAATGGCTATCCATATATCATGAGTTGTCTTGCAAGCATCAACAGTTGAGTAAATTTAATCCCCAATTCCAGTCAAGAGCAAATGAATTGCTTCTTTTTTGCTTCATAATGAGCTTTGTTTTCAGCAGAGATATTCGATAAGTCCTCAAGTACTGTTTGTTCTTTAACTGCTAGACAGTTATCTGTTGTAGGCTGAGCTGGAATTACGACATTTGAAAATTCATAAGGACCTTCAGTGATGCATTTCTTTAGTGCTTCACCATTCTATTTTGTATCAATGTATCTCATGAAATGTGATCGCCACTAAACATATCTTCTCGGTGCAAGCATTGGTGGACGATCTCTTGAACCAACTGCCATGATGTTGTTTTGCATTTCACTGTCTGTTGCAGATGTTGTAATTAGAGTAGTCATGTTGAATGATTGATGTATTATGAAGTATAAATGACTAAAAAGGTCTTAAATAGGTAAAGTGTTTTTTTGTTGTGATTTTAGTATGGAATTCTAGTTAACAGGATTTTATAAGTCTTGATTAAACTGAGAAAAAACCTGAGTATTTCGCGAGATTTTACTAAATCAAGAAGAAACCGTGAAAATAGAATTGTTGTTGGTGAAATCGTTGTTGTATTTGAAGTATTGGAACTTTTGTTAACGATTTGTTAAGCTAAAAGGACTAACGGTGAAATATTATTCACAAAGGACCAACGGTGTAAAACACTTTCCTTTGGAGGACTAATGAACAAAGAAAGGATGAATGATGAAATTTTCTTGAATTTCAGGGACTAAAAGTGTAAATTTCAAATTATAATTAATAAGAAAACTGTTTTCCATCCATTCTACCTTTCTTCTTCGTTTAAAAACTGTTAAAACTAAAACGATGGTATTTTGCTTCTCGCAGAGTCGTATGTTTATCGTCATCAAAAAACAAACATACTATGATGATCGTTGAAGGACCGCGATCGTAATGATAGTTGTTAGAAGACCCGCAAACAACCCAAAGTCAAAACCAAAAAAACCTAAAACAACTCGAAACAAACCACGTATAGATCGCCCGAGTGACCACGCATAAATTGCCTTTGTTACCACGTATAAATCGCCTAGACTTATGTATAAATCGCCCAGAGTCATGTATAAATCGCCTAAGCCAGACTCATGTATAAATCGCCCATACTTATATATAAATCGCCCAGAGTCATGTATAAATCGCTTGTACTATATGTATTTTTCCCTTGAATAGAAACAAAAACGTACTATGTGGTCCTTGTACCGTTTTGTCTACACCTTAACGAATAACAACAAGAAATTCGTCCTT